>JXTB01000160.1:485229-520570 GCA_002914805.1 Parasponia andersonii | reverse complement strand
TTGATTTCGTTAAGATCTTAGTATGCAAAATTCCTTCAAAAATTTTAATTAGTTTGTTGTGGTTGTTTGCTTTGTAATCAAAAACTCTTTAATGGGTATTGTACTATCTTTATATATATTATTAATGAAAATACTTTCATTTTTTTAAAAAAAGGAACATGGATGACTAACTATTTGACTAATTTTAGTTTTTTTTTTAAAAGACAATAATATTCTCTAATAAAATGGGTTAGTCCTTATTCTTCTCCTTAATTCGGAAGATAATTAATATCTTTTCGTTATAAAAATAATTAAAAAAGTCATATATAGCATCAATTTTTATAAATTCTTATTATTTTATATAATCTAAATTTCAAACTTGAAATTGGAGAATACCATAGCTCACAATTTACCTAAATAAAATAATCATCCAGCTCAAACACAAAAGATCTTAATCAAATGTGATTTGTGATTCCTTTCTAATTTTTCTTTCCCTTTTTCTCCCTGATCATATGGTAGGCCACTAGGCCTTTGTCTTGGCCCACTATTCAAGTCCGTTTCTTGTCTCTCTTTGGATCTGTCTAAAAGAATCATCATTTCTCGCAATTCCATATATAAACATAATACGTAGTAGCATGAGTGATGGGCATTCCTTAATATGAATTTTTCTTCTCTTTATAGTAGAGTAAGTTTATATAGACAGCAAAACAACTTCACATCTAGCACAAAACCCTCTAAAGAAGCAAGCCCATGGAATCCAAGAAGATCTCCAACTTCTTGCTGGATCTGCTTATTCGACACGAACATAAACCACTTACATATAGGTGAACAATATATAATGTTGTTTAAAAGAAGAAGAAACTCAAAAGTCATCGAAAAAGAAAAAGAAAAATGTTACATTATCACTAATGATGATGACCATCATTGATTTTTCAATCAATCACAAATTATTTGTTATGTGAAATCGTGTAGATATTTGTATTATAATCTATAAATATCAACGTTGACATGTGAAACTCTTCATATATTTGAAAATGTTAGGCATCATGGGATTTAAGGGAATTATTTCTGACACTTCTAAGAAGAGCTACCAGCTTGTCATGAGGAGCTGAGACCACGTCTTTCACCACAGGTAGATCCTTTAGAGCTGTCAACCAAGAGAATAGCAGTGGACTTTTATCCCAAGAACTTGTCCTTGAGCTTCATGAGTGCCAAATATTGAGAACATTAGCACATCTAGTAGTCTAATGTTGTTGCTATCAATAGGAATTAAATTTGGGAAAGACTCCCTCATTCCTTGTTCAAGTACTTTCAGTTTCTCAAACAGTTCTTTGCTAGCTTTCTCTTGTGCTTCTCCATCTTTTGTGAATACTAAGCTCAAGCTCTCAAACAGCTGCATTTGATAAAAGTAAATAAATAAAGATTAAGATAAACAAAGCCCCTATTACTCGTGTCATAATAAAAAATAAAACTAGGTCTCTGGTGTCAGAATTTGTAAGTCTCAAAGTTAATGTGTGAATATGTAATTATCATAGAAATAAACTGTAAGGCCTGTTCCTAGATTACGTACCACGTGAACGATTACGAGGTAAAACAGGTCACGAGGGATACACGTCATCCGTCACGTGTCCAGAGTGACCATTTAAAAGTCACGTGAGTTGCACGTGATACCGTAGGGGCCCGTGGGCTGTCAGGGACTAGGGCCAAATCTATTCCAGACCCTGGACCAGTTCGGCCCAGCTCATTTTCTATCTCGACGGCTGGAGGTCATAAGGCTCGAGGTTCTTCCACCAGAAGACTCTGAATGGTAGCGCGCTATTCTAGACCCAGACAGAACATTTAATGTGATCCTGAGTAGGTGCGCGTATTGGAGAAACCGTCCTGACAGAATGGCGGTTTGTCAATGTCTCGCCCCTGATAGACTCGAGTCATCGGGGACGGTGGAAACCAGGCCAGGACGATGCAGGGAGAATCACAGTAATCACAGCTCGTGATCTCTGGAATAAGTCCTGATGAGAAAAGGTAATCAGTCCTAGGATTGAGAACCATGAGGTTCACAGTTCCAGGACTATATATGTGAGTCATGCATCTCCGAAAAGGAGAGAGGTATGTACGCATACAAAAAGAAATATTTAAAAGTTTATGAGCAAGAGACAAAGATATACTCATACAGAGAAAAATTAAATTTTTGCTACCCAGAATCAAAGATAAACAACTGACTTAAGCATCGGAGAGTCTTTGCAGGTGGCCTCCCTTACCTCTCCGATCCTGCCTGAAGTCAAAAGTACTTTGGGATAACAAGGATACGTGGACAGTTAGAAGATACAACATCAGCAGTTCAGAAACATGTGGACAGCTGGTGAAAACCACTCCAACATAAATTAAGCCATTAATCACTTCTTGCTAATATAACAAAAGCAAAAGCATGCTTAAAAGTTAAAAAGGTAGTACTGTTTTTAGGCCTAAACTTTTGAAAGTCTCATTTTACATCTTGACTATGGTGTGTGTTGAGAATTAAGGAATAATAATTGACAAAAACAAGAAAAACAAGAACATACAAATTTAAGTAAAAAATTCTAATCAGAAAAAATCACTGGAAAATGAAAAAATTTTACTATGTCAAAAATAAAATACAAAAAATAGAGTTTTATACGACCAAATAGAAATATATAGAATCCTAAAACCTTAAAACGTATATGTATAAGAACAAAAATGTATGGAAAAATCGGCTCAAAAAATAGGTCCATAATGCAGAGTTTTGGGATCGGATCTATCGGCTCAATCTCTCCACTTTCACTGTAGATCTAAAAAAATTCTCCTAATTACAAGAGCGTTATATATGTCGCACCACAAAATTTTCGGACAGGATAAAACAGAATTTAAGTCACAAACTCTGTGCTTGCAGTTTATAGAAGTATCATTTAAAAGTGATCTAGTTATTCACGTGACATTAGACACTATTTCATAGTTTAGGAACTAAAATGCATACGTAGCTAAATAGAAGCATGAACTGGAGCTACAATTTTCTCTCACCTCTTGGTCAACAAAGTTGGCCAGAAACGAACTTGGGACCTTTCGTAGGGATACTCAGGAAGAAGTCTAGGACTCCTTTATCCATGTTTCATCGATGTACTCAAGGATAACAAGCGACTCTGCTATAGGTTTTCCATTATGAACAAGTACAGGAACCTTTTTTATGAACAGGATTGTATTTGAGAAGTGATGGACTTTTGCCTTGGTTTATAAGATCTTCTTCCATATACTCAAAGGGAATCTGTTTGGCTGTCAGGGCCAATGCCACCCTTTTGCTAAGAGAGAGGACTAACCCAAAATCCAAAAAGGGTTAACTCTCTCTCTCTCTCTCTCTCTCTCTCTCTCTCTCTCTCTCTCTCTCTCTCGTTTTAAGTTTTTTACTCGCATTCATGACCATATATATACAAAATCCAATATTCCATTGATCTTCTTAACTTACTTGTCAGGTAATTACAATAGAATATTTTAGACAAAATTGACGAAGAAAAACAAAATATTCTTGGTCTTAATTAATGTTTAAAACTAGTTACAGGCCACTCTTTGTTTATGTGCAAGTTACTATTTCTTGTAAATTTATTGACTTAGGACCGGAACAGTTCCTTCTTCCTCAAGAAACTTACCTAACCATGTTTAACTACTACTCTTTTTTTTTTTCATTTTCAAATCAATTAGGTTATGCATGCTATCCAACAATAACTTATAAAAATCTCATTTTGTCCCCACTGAAAGGAGAATAAAAAAAGTTTCTTCATGAAGTTGGGAGGGTTAACTATTTGATGCCATGACTTCATAAAAAAACTAATCCTATCACGATATTTAAAATCAACACGGCCTGTCCGAGATTTCTAATTTTTCTCTCAACATATTTTAATCCTTTTGAATTAGTATACATTTATATATTTCAATATTAGTTTATGATTCAGTAAATAAGGGCTAAATGAAAAGTCTATTCCTAAGGTTAGCAGTATATTATATTCGTCATCCAAGAAATGTTAGAATAATTTCCTCAAGGCCAAAGAAACCTTTTTAACTATGAGGCACAATCTCCATTGGTTTCTTCCCTTCAAACTAATGCAAGAGAAGTCCAAAAATTTGTGTTTCTTTATTCCATTGTTTATTTTCCTCTCCTTGCATTTAACTAACACAAAAGGCTAAGCACTTAAGATTCGAAAGTAACCAATTTATATGAAGAAAGTTAATTTCTCAAATGATAAATCTTCATAAGTCATTAGTCAACACCATTATTATTAAATAATCAACTAAATTGACCTCTCTAATTCCGAATCAAAAACTTAAAAGATCCAAACTAAAAAAGACTGTCAAAACAGGTGGTATTATGCTAAGAAGAAACATCCAAATAGTTTTTGATCCTCTTTTCCCTTTTGTTTTTTCCAATCCGTTATAAACAGACCAAAAGAAAACTAATCTCTTTAGCTTTTTGGAGCTTTTTTTCTTTTTTAAGGACTTATAAAACGGAATAAACTAAAGAGCAAGAAACAAGTGTTTTTCAACTATGACAACAGATACACATATTAAAGCCACTCCTCTATTTATTGATACCATGATTATAACAACATTACAAAAGAAAGGTTCCATCTAGTGGGGAAAAACAACGTAAACAACGTCAAAATGACAAAGAGGAGAAGCCTTATGATGCCATTACAGGCTTAAGAAGCTGGGGTTTTAATGCAAATCTCTCTGAAATACTTGAGAATCTCAAAAAGCTTTTCATGTGGAGGAGTGGCTTCTTTCATCAAGGGAAGCTCACTTAGAGCTTTCACCCAAGAAAACAGCACTGGAGTCTTCTCTGGGTCTATAATCTTTATACCAAGAACTAGTTCAGTGGTTTTGAATGGGCAAAATACTGAACCTGCTACAATGTCTAGGAGGTTCAGATTCTTAATAGTGTAATTCAGAGTCGGAGATCCTCTAGGGAAAAAGCTCTTCATTCCCTCTTCAAGCACTTTCAGTAGTTCATACACCTGATTGAGAGCTTTCTCATGTGCTTCGCCATCGGTTTTAATTACTGTCATCATGGTGTCTGAGAACTACACTTGAAACAAATCACAGGCATTAGTCCTTGTATTAGCAAACTATACACTTTAAAAAACTACTAATAGGTTGAAATAGATTCAAAGAAAACAAATGCTAGTTGAATCAGACCGTTGACTGGCGGCGATCTCGCATGTAAGGCTCATTTGTCCGTAGCAAAACTCATTGAATGAATCATTCGCAATACAATAATATAACGAGTGACTATTTATATAACCACATATATCACCATAAAACACCGTGATATTTTCTACATATTTATATTAGTTTCTGTTACAATATAAAGTGCCATGGAGAAGAAACAAGTACAATATGTCTTGCTAGTTACCTCACATCTAGCTATCCATTTCGGTCAACACTAAAATAAGTTATACAGTGTTTCTAATCATCATGGTCCAAACGAGTTAAATTTAGACAATATATATTGTACTGTTCGCATCGTTGTTAACTTGTGCAAATTTGAATCGTGATTTTATCTCGACTGTGATAGAACATAATTTTTCGAAACGACAAATTAGCTTCGTAGACTTACCTTTTGATGGACGAAGTCGACCCAGAAGCGAACTTGAGCTCTTTCGTAAGGATGATCAGGAAGGAGCTGAGGACCATTGTTCTTCCATGTCTCTTCAATGTATTCCAGAATGACAAGTGACTCGGCAACCGGCTTTCCATCATGAACAAGCACAGGAATCTTCTTGTGAACAGGGTTGTATTCAAGGAGTGATGGACTTTTGTTTTGCAAATCTTCCTCCACATATTTGTAGGGTATGCCCTTAAGTTTAAGGGCCAGTTCAACCCTCTTGGAGAAAGGGCTAGCCCACATCCCATGTAAAATCACTCCTTTCTCTCCTGCCATGAATTAATGAACACACTATATAAGAATGGCCTTTTAGCTTTTGGTCAGTGTATATTGGTTAATTAGTTCTGCTAACTAGCCACTAAGTTCTTATAGCACTTCAAACCATCATTTTGGAGCATTTTGATTCAAATTAAGCACTCTATAGTCAATACCCCGATACATATAGTCGTACACAGATATAATATCAAAAACAAGGAAAACGTATATTTAATAGAGTTCAGCCAACAATGGAGACTAACTAATATAATATAATTCATTGTACGTAGAAACTGGAACTTCGTGAACGTAAGAGGTCATTTGGCAAATTATATAGTAAAGGAAAGAAAGAAAGAAGAAAAACATTGGAAATACATATATAGTAAATGCGCATGTTAAATTAGTCACGGGTCAGCTATTGTATTTTTATGTTTACTATTTATTTTTTATGACTGATTTCAAAACCTTAGACAAACTATATATAATATATTAGAAAAAAGGATCGCTAGTCTTGATAAAACGTTCCATATTGTAAATGGATTTTGGTCAAATCTATAGTGTATATTGTCCTTTGTCAAAAAAAAAAAAAAAAAGTGTATATTGTCCAGTATATTGTCCATCATTTTTATCATTCCCTTGGTTATTTTGCTTGGGTAACCATTAGAATCATAATATATTCTGACTTTTCTTTTTTGTTAATTTCCCTAGGAGATAGTTCCACTGTATTAAATAGACTTTTTTCCAATACTGGTTTTCTATTTTTTAGTGCTGTTGTTGGTGGCAGCTTTTGTCTTTTTATTCCTCGATCAGTTTGCTGTAATTGTAGCCTCTTAGGCGAATCGATGTGCTAATATTGGTACACTTGAGAATTTTGTGGCCTATTAAGCGAATTGATTTGCTAATAGTACTATTACATTTGAGAATTCTTAATTAGATAATTCTAAATGGCAGAGTATGGAACAAGAGTTTATCTCGAACCTGTGTTGAGGTATTGGCACTAATTCTTAAATGTCTTAGAACATAATTGTCTTGATCCATTTTTCCTGATATTCTCAAATATTCAAGAACATAATGTGAAACAACGAGACGATGAGATAGAATGCAAGAAAACATAACTGATTTCTTTGATCAATACTAAGTCTAAGTTTCATTTTCACACAAAATAATAATTGGATAACACTATATTATTCTAATTTCTATACCAATATACGTAACATGTAAATTATCACTATCTAATTGGTGTATTAAAATTTATTAAAAATAAATTAAATATTATCATTAATTGAGTAGTGACAAATTGATGTATTAAAACTTACTGCAAATAAATTAAACATTATCACCAATTGATTAGTGACAAATCACATGTTAAAAATTTAGTACAAAAATGGTACCTCAAGCATTATCCATAATAATTATAATAAGAGAATTAAACATCTGTGAAAAAATAATTTTTTTTAAAAACGAAAAAGAGATGTAAGTTATCACTATCTATTGGTGTATTAAAACTAACCAAAAATAAATTAAACATTATTATCAATTGAGTAGTGACAAACTGGCGTGTTAAAACTTACCATAAATAAATTAAATATTATCACCAACTGAATAGTTACAAATCATATGCTACATATGTTGGTATTAAAAATTTGGTACAAAATTAGTACCTCAAGCATTATCCATAATAATTATAGTAAGAGAATTAAAAATTTGTGAAAAAATAAATTTTTTAAAAAACAAAAAAGAGATGTAAGTTATCACTATTTAATTAGTATATCAAAATTTATCACAAATAAATTAAACATTATTATAATTGAGTAGTGACTAATTGGTATATTAAAATTTATCGCAAATAAATTAAGCATTATCACCAACTAAGTAGTGACAAATCACATAACACATGTGTTGGTATTAAACATTTGGTATAAAATTGGTACCTTAAGCATTATGCATAATAATCATATATTCTAATAATTTTTAGATACTTTTTTATTAAATAAATTTTTTGCTTTTTCTCTACATTCAATAGTGATAGATTAATCACAATTAAAACTTATCGCAAATAAATTAAACATTATTACTAATTGAGTAGTGAAAAATTGGTGTATTAAAACTTACCGCAAATAAATTAAACATTATCACCAACTACATAGTGACAAATCATATTTCATGTGTATTAGTATTAAAAATTTGGTGCAAAATTAGTACCTCAATCATTATCTATAATAATTATAATAAGAGAATTAAAAATATGTGAATAAATAAATTTTCTTAAAAATTAAAAAAGATGTAAATTATCACTATTGAATTGGTCTACAATTGGTCTATTAAAACTTACCACAAATAAAATAAATATTATCACCAATTGAGTAATGACAAATTAGTGTGTTAAAATGTACTGCAAATAAATTAAATATTATCACCAACTGAGTAATGACAAATTGGTGTGTTAAAACTTACCGCAAATAAATTAAACATTATCACTAATTAAGTAGTAATAAATCACATGTCACATGTGTTGGTATTAAAAATTTGGTGCAAAATTGGTTCAAGCATTATCCATAATAATTATAATAAGAGAATTAAAAATCTGTGAATAAATAATTTTTTTAAAAAAACGAAGAAGAGATGTAAATTATCACTATTTAATTTGTGCATTAAAACTTACCATAACATTATCATCAATTGAGTAGTGACAAATTTGTGTGTTAAAACTTACCGCAAATTAATTAAATATTATCACCAACTGAGTAGTGACAAATTGGTAAATTAAACATTATCACCAATTGAATAGTGACAAATCACGTGTGTTAAAACTTACCCGCAAATAAATTAAATATTATCACTTATTAAGTAGTGATAAATCACATGTCATATGTGTTAGTATTAAAAATTTGGTGCAAAATTAGTACCTCAAGCATTATCCATAATAATTATAATAAGAGAATTAAAAATATGTGAATAAATAATTTTTTTAAAAAAAACAAAGAAGAGATATAAATTATCACTATTTAATTTGTGTATTAAAACTTATCACAAATAAATTAAACATTACTACCAATTGAATAATGATAAATTTATGTGTTAAAACTTACTTCACATCAAAGCATTATCCATAATAATTATAATAAGAGAATTAAAAATCTGTGAAAAAATGTTGTCAAGAATGGCGTGCTAAAACTAACCAAAAATAAATTAAACTTTATCACCAATTGAATAGTGACAAATTGGCGTGTTAAAATTTACCACAAATAAATTAAATATTATACCAACTGAATAGTTACAAATTATATGCTACATATATCGGTATTAAAAATTTGGTACAAAATTAGTACCTCAAGCATTATTCATAATAATTATAGTAAGAGAATTAAAAATTTGTGAAAAAATAATTTTTTAAAAAAACAAAAAAGAGATGTAAGTTATCACTATTTAATTGGTATATCAAAATTTACCACAAATAAATTAAACATTATTATAATTGAGTAGTGACTAATTAGTGTGTTAAAATTTACCGCAAATAAATTAAGCATTATCACCGACTAAGTAGTGACAAATCACATACCACATGTGTTGGTATTAAACATTTGGTATAAAATTGGTACCTTAAGCATTATCCATAATAATCATAATAAGATTATTAAAAATCTATGAAAAAATAATTTATTTAAAAAACGAAAAAGAGATGTAAGTTATCACTATCTAATTAGTGTATTAAAACTTATCACAAATAAATTAAACATTATTACTAATTGAGTAGTGAAAAATTGGTATATTAAAATTTGCCGCAGATAAATTAAACATTATCACTAACTAAGTAGTGACAAATCACATGTCATTTGTGTTAGTATTAAAAATTTGGTGCAAAATTAGTACCTCAAGCATTATCCATAATAATTATAATAAGAGAATTAAAAATCTGTGAATAAATAAATTTTCTTAAAAATTAAAAAAAGATGTAAATTATCACTATTGAATTGGTCTATTAAAACTTACCACAAATAAAATAAATATTATCACCAATTGAGTAATGACAAATTAGTGTGTTGAAATGTACCGCAAATAAATTAAATATTGTCACCAACTGAGTAATGACAAATTAGTATGTTAAAACTTACCGCAAATAAATTAAACATTATCACTAATTAAGTAGTAATAAATCACATGTCACATATATTGGTATTAAAAATTTGGTGCAAAATTGGTACCTCAAGCATTATCCATAATAATTATAATAAGAGAATTAAAAATCTGTGAATAAATAAATTTTTTTAAAAAATGAAGAAGAGATGTAAATTATCACTATTTAATTTGTGTATTAAAACTTACCACAAATAAATTAAACATTATCATCAATTGAATAGTGACAAATTTGTGTGTTAAAACTTACCGCAAATTAATCAAATACTATCACCAACTGAGTAGTGATAAATTGGTAAATTAAATATTATCACTAATTAAATAGTGACAAATTACGTGTGTTAAAACTTACCGCAAATAAATTAAATATTATTACTAATTAAGTAATGATAAATCACATATCATATGTGTTAGTATTAAAAATTTGGTGTAAAATTGGTACCTCAAGTATTATCCATAATAATTATAATAAGAGAATTAAAAATATGTGAATAAATAATTTTTTTTACAAAAACAAAGAAGAAATATAAATTATCATTATTTAATTTGTGTATTAAAACTTATTACAAATAAATTAAACATTATTACCATTGAATAGTGATAAATTTGTGTGTTAAAACTTACTTCACATCAAAGCATTACCCATAATAATTATAATAAGAGAATTAAAAATCTGTGAAAAAAAATTGTCAAGAATGGGATTCGAACCCATGCCCTTTCGGACCAGTACCTGAAACTGGCGCCTTAGACCAACTCGGCCATCTTGACGAGCCATTGTTTGCGCTCTAAATTTACGTTATATACTAATCGTGTGTCGTTGCAGTTGTTTTAGCCAAACAAATCTTCACCGAGCTTTCGCTTGAACCTAAATGAAAGCTCCCACTCTCCTCACTCCCAGACTCCAAACCAGAACCTCTCCCTCTCACCTCAAATTTGCACCTTTTCTTGCCGTCGTCAACGAAGAAAACCCATCAAAATTTTCCTCTAAAGATGAAAGAATCTCCTCTTCTTTGGACCCAATTCGGCTTCTCAATGATTATGCCAGAGCAGGAGTTTGCAGTACCAGAAACACAAAAATCTTGCATGGGTATTTCGTCAAACGAGCTGGGCTGCCTTCAAATATCGTCCTCTCCAATTCTTTGCTCCAGTGTTACTGTAAATCGTGTGCCATGGTTGATGCTCTCAAATGGTTTGGTTCAATTGCTCTTCCAAATGTTACTTCATGGAATATCATGATTTCAGGTTATAACCAAAACTTGTTGTTTATGCATTCATGGGAGATTTATTGTAAAATGCATTCTCTATGTTATGAGCCTGATGAAGTAACTTATGGGAGTGTGGTTTCAGCTTGTTCTGCTCTGAAAGCTCCACTCTTGAGTAAGCAGGTTTTTTCCCTTGTTATGAGAAAAGGGTTCTTTTCAAATGGTTTTATTCGAGCTAAAATGGTGGATTTTTATGCGAAAAATTGCAGCTTGGAGGAAGCTTTGAGGGTTTGGGATTACTTTTCATGTCGGAATTTGGTGTCTTGGAATGCCATTATATCTAAAGCTGTTGGAAATGGAGAGAACTTGGTTGCTTTGGATCTGTTTGGCGAAATGTGTGATAGACTTGTAGTGCCGAATAGTTTTACATTTTCTAGTGTTCTAACCGCTTGTGGTGCACTTGGAGATATTGAAGCTGGGAAAGGGGTCCATGGTTGGTTGATTAAATGTGATGCAGAAGATATCTATGTAGAGACTGCTCTTGTTGATCTTTATGCCAAATGTGGGGATATGGATGAAGCAGTCAAGAAATTTTCACGAATGCGAATCCGTAATGTGGTTTCTTGGACTGCTGTGATTTCTGGTTTTGTAAAGAAGGATGATTCCGTTTCGGCTCTTAAGTTTTTCAGAGAAATGAGAAGAATGGGAGAGGAAATAAATAATTACACTCTTACTAGTGTAATTGCAGCCTGTGGTAAACCAACCATGTTTGAGGAAGCCATTCAAATTCATTCATTGATATTCAGAACTGGTTTCTGTTTAGATTCATCGGTCGGGGGTGCTTTAATCAATATGTATTCGAAAGTAGGGGCTGGACATCTCTCTCAGATGGTGTTTGGAGGGATGGAAAATATGAAGAATCTGGGTACATGGGTTTCCATGGTATCTTCTCTTGCTCAGAATCAAAATTCTGGAGGAGCATTTGAACTGTTCCAGAGAATGTTACAGGAAAATCTAAGACCAGATAATTTTTGCACTTCTAGTATCTTGAGCATTATAGGCTGTTTAAATTTAGGGAGACAAATCCACTGCTATACTCTCAAAACTAGGCTGGATTCTGATGTCAACGTTGGTTGTTCACTTTTGACAATGTACTCAAAGAATGATAGTTTAGATGACTCTTATAAAGTTTTCCAGGAAGCTCCTGAGAAAGACAATGTTTTTTGGACCTCGATGCTATCTGGTTTTGCAGGACAGGGTTTTGGAGATCAAGCGCTTCAGTTATTTAAAGAAATGCTTTCTCATGGAATTGTACCTGACCAAAGGGTTTTCAATGCAATTTTAAATGCTTGTTCTGCTATTCACTCCCTTAAGATTGGTAAGGAAATCCATGGTTATGCTCATCGATTGGGACTTGAAAATGAAACAGTTGTAGGCAATGCTCTGATAAACATATATTCAAAATGCTCTTCTTTGAAATCAGCCCGGATGGTATTTGATATGTTGCCCCAAAAGGATGAATTTGCTTGCTCTTCCTTGGTTTCGGGTTATGCCCAAAACGGCTACATCAAGGAGGCACTTTTGCTGTTCCATGATATGCTGATATCTGATATGGGTTTTGACTCCTTCACGTTGTCATCCATACTTGGAGTGATTGCTCTCTTGAATAGACCGAGTACTGGGACTCAAATGCATGCCCGTATTGCAAAATTGGGATTAGATTCACATGTTTCCATTGGAAGCTCACTGGTAACAATGTACTCAAAATTCGGAAGCATTGAAGATTGCAGCAGAGCATTTGATCAGATTGCAGAACCTGATTTGATTTGTTGGACGACTATGGTCATGAGCTATGCTCATCATGGGAAAGGTGCAGAGGCTTTTAGAGTTTTCGAGCATATGAGGAAAGAAGGAATCAAACCAGATTCAGTGACCATTGTTGGGGTTTTATCTGCTTGCTGCCATATTGGTTTGGTTGAAGAAGCGTATTCCCATCTTCATTCAATGGCTGAAAACTATGGAATAGAGCCAGGTTGCCATCACTATGCTTGTATGGTTGATCTTCTTGCCCGGTCTGGGAGACTGAAAGAGGCTGAAAGGTTCATTTGCAGCATGCCAATTGAGCCTGATAGTTTGATATGGGGAACATTGCTTTCTGCCTGCAAAGTACACGGGAATTTCGAGCTTGGAAAGTTAGCGGCTAAAAAGGTCATGGAGTTGGAGCCGTCCAATGCTGGTGCTTATGTCTCCCTGTCAAACATCTGTGCCGATGTGGGATGGTGGGATGAAGTCTTGAAAATCAGAAGTCAAATGAAGGGAATTGGAGTGAAGAAGGAACCTGGCTGGAGCTTTTTGTGAAGATAATTATGTTTTATGTACAGTTAATTTCACCAGCTAGTGATTTTGATAGTTTGGTTTGGTGGCCTTCAAAATGATTTGCTGTCAAAAGGAGAGCAGGTAAATTTGATAGTAAACAACAAAACCCCTTTTTAAGGGATCACATTTGATCACGTATGCTTAAAACGTACGAAGAACATTTTCTAAACAGAACCAAGTTTCACAAATATTAATTATAATTAATTGTACCGCAAGCTATTAAGATATTTTAGGAGATACAGAGGTAAAAAGAGATTGATGGATTACAATTTGACCAAATTCATATAGATACGTCAATGAAATAATGGAATGAAGGATATTATGATTCATCCTTGGCATGCATGCTTGGCAAGTCTGTACCAATGGGCTGCTTCCAAAGGTACTTTGCTGCAACTTTTCAACAATGGAGTAAAATTCAATGAGTTCGTAATTGTAACAAGGACATTGAAGATGAAAGAAAGTCCATCAAATTAACTTGATTGCAGCAAATTCGTTAACAAATCAGATCTTATACAAATAACGGTACCGGTTTCCGTTCGTTCTGGTTTTTCAGTGTCTACATTATCTTGAGACAAACTTTTCTAATTCTTGGTTGGTTCGATCCCTTTCGATTTCTTAGCTTCTAATTCGTTGGCCTCCTCAAGTGCTTGAATCAAATTTGAAAGACATGTCTCGGGATCATTTTGAAGTGGCGATTTGGGCATGAGACTCTCAGCAACATCAGCAGGAGTAATCTTAGTCACCCCAATCAAACTCTCAACTCTTTCAAACGTTTGATGGTTGTCAAGATTCAAATAGTTCTTGGCAAGAACTTTGAACCCTTGAAAGCTGCAATAGGAAAGCTCAATATGCTTGTCCATCCGACCCCTTCTTATCAAAGCAGGGTCCAACTTTTCCACATAATTGGTAGTAAACACAATCAATCTCTCACTCCCACAAGAAGACCAAATCCCATCAATGAAATTTAATAAACCTAAAAGAGTTACTCTACTTTTTTTCCTTTCCTTTTTCCACTTTTCTTTCTCATCTTTCGAACATGATTCCTCTGCCATCTTATTCCTCTGACCCGTAAGATCAAGAGAGCAGTCAATATCCTCTATAACAACTATAGACTTGCTAGTTGTCTCAATCAAAAGCCTCCTAAGCTCAATATTGTCCTTCACTGCAGTCAGCTTCAAATCATACGCATCGTAACTCAGCAAATTAGCCATTGCAGCAATCATGGTCGATTTCCCCGTCCCTGGAGGCCCATAAAGCAAGCAACCTCGTTTCCAGGCCCTACCAGCTCTCTCGAAGAAATCTTTGTTCTTGCTGAACGCCAACAAGTCCTCAACAATCTTCTGTTTCTTCTCATAATCTAACGCCATTGTTTCGAAACTCGCCTTGTGGTCAAACACTATGTGACTCCACATACTACTAGAAGACTTACTGGAATCAGCACGGTTAGTATAAAGCTTCCTTGGCCTGTTTCTCTTACTGATTTCCTTTCCTTTCTTCATAACATGCACCAAATAAGACTTGATAATCAACTCTCTATATCGTTTGTGAAAAGTGAGCTTGTAAAACCTCCTTCCCTCTCCAACGTACATCGACCATTTAGATGCAGCTGCTGGTCTTCTTCTCAAACCCCACCAAACTTTGGCACCATGAAACTCATCTGTCACTCTTTGATAATCGTCCATACTCAAAACCAATTTCTCACCATCAGTTTCCATCTCGGCTCTGAGTCTGTTAGTGCTCTGTGGAGTGTTGTAGCTCAGGTAAGCTTCCACTGCAGCATAAGCTTCGCTGCGCTTGGGGCGGTCACCAACAAACTCATGGATTGAAATTTGGATGTAAGGATTGAAGTAGTCCGGAACTTGTCAACTATATGGCGGACTTTGTAAGGAGAGTACTGGCAAACAATGGCCCAAGCAAACATGAAGCTGGCTATGGTTGAGCTCAGTGTGGTCCATGTCCCTGCCATTGTTGAAGACACCATTCGCCGGCTCTGTCGTGGGACTTTCGAGATCTTGCTGCTTTGGCCCTTTGCATTGTTGTTGAAACGATTCATGAAATCTAGAAAAAGAGAAAACAGAGAGAGATTCATGGTCTAGAACTATGACAAGAAAATAGTTCGGGATTAGGCAATTAGAGAAATTGAAGGAGGACACCGAATGGTATTTATTACAATGGTAACGCAAATCATCTCAAAAACATCACAGTCAAAGATACTTATAGTACGTGTAACATTTATTTTTATTTTATTTTTTTTATGTTTTATAGATGTAAGAGGTGGCAATTCTCACATTGAAAGACTGAGGAAGAGAAAGTTCACAATATAAGCAAGTTAACTACAGAAAACATAGAAGTGGAAAGTGGCAAAATGGGGAAAGAGAGAACAAAGTGAAAGCCATTTAGAAGACTAGAACGAACAGAAGAAAATAGAATAAGAGTAGATACTTGATGAAATGAATGGAGAGGTTAAAAGGGTATTTATAAGCAAATGAAATAAATATAAATGAAGACACAACAAATATGCCTATATAATCATTTTGCTTCGCGCATGGAACTACTTGGATTGCAGAAAAGAGATCACATGGGATGAGAGGTGCTGCCTTTGGCTCTCAGCATAGGTGCCAAACGTAGCCCTTGTCATTTTTCGTGAGAGGGACTAAGGCCCTGCGTTTTCTATGCAAAATATATGTTCTAAAACCACGTGTTTAAACAAAAACAAGTAGATAACTGTTACAGAAAAAAGAATTAGCTGAAGCTTGTCTAACATTATTGTAAGTTGAAAGACTATCATACTATAGGACTTATCATCAAGAGGTTATTTTTTTAGCATTGAACTGGCCTTTTGCCGATAGCATGATAGCAAATTTAAATTTATTCTTTCTTTTCTTGTTCCTACTCAGTAGTAAGCCAATACCTTGGTTGGCTTTTCAAGATGATTAAAGCCAAAAAAAGAGCTTACCCTTTTTTTTTTTTTTTTTTTTGTCTTCTTTTAATTCCTTGCATTTTGTTTATGAATTCTGTAGGCCAAAGTGGCAAAATTTTATAGGCATCCAACCAGATTAATCTTTGGATGTTTCTAATCAACTCCCATATTATTACAATTAAAAGGGTTTAGATAAACGTAGCCCTATGTCATCTGTGATATTTACAGATTGAGAATCAACTGAGAGAACCAGCTCTCCCGCCCTCATGAAAGCTTCCTCCCCAAATTTTCTGAACTTTTGCCTGGGGGATAGATTGTCTTTCTTTTCTTCTTTTTAAGCCAAAAAAAAAAAAACGAAAAAAAAAAAGATTCAAACTTAGACTCTCACATTGAGATACGTGGTTACTGCTAGACTCTTTCTACGACCGCTTCTTTGCCCTTGTTTTGTTTTCTCAATGACTAACAAAACAAGGACAGATAGCACTCGATCAAAATCACCCACATGGCTAACCTGTTAAGCTTTTGTTGCTAAGAAGATTCAGAGGAAAGCTTTCCATTTTAATTTCATTAATTTTCAACAACTGCATGCTTATGTATGATACTTTACAGGAGCTTTATTTCATGTCTCTCCAGAAATCTTATGCAGTTGTGTTGAATCACTTTTGAGAACCATTCTGATCCTTTGAATCTAAACTGCTTTCTTATGTCATCCCAAATTGCTATCATAAAAGCATGTTGCTAATGGGAAGAAACACTTTAACCACAATCTGATATCATAATCTGGCTTAGAAACAAGTTTAGTCTGTTCCAGGATATTTAGTTCTCCCTCTTTTTCTTTTTCTTATTTCAAGAAATAGGTCGTCCTGATCAGCACGAACAAAGAGAGTCTTCTCAGAGAAAATTGAAAGCATAGAAGCAGAGTTGCATTATCAATGAGATTTGAAGAACTAAACAAGTACCAGGAGGTTAGCAGGAACGAGCCTCTCCATGCAGCTGGAGCTCCAAAGCTCTTACAGCTTTTTACTTTAGTTTCCGGTATGTTCGGATTAGCGCACTGGCAAGATGTGTGGTTTCTCAATTTTTAGGTTATCTACAAGTCAGAAATTAAAGCTTCAACTCAAAGCATGAGAAGACCTGGTTGGAAACCTTTTCTTCAGTATCTTTTTATCTCTAATTCCATCGTACAGAAGCTCGTAAGCAAAATAAGTGATATGATTCTTCTTTAACAGATCTTCCACAACAATCTTTGGTGCTGCTATCTCCCTTTTATCAGTTTCAAAGATTGTATTCACAACCTCAGGAACAATTCCTTTGCGCACCATAAGGTGGATGATACCAACAGCCTCAGGAATTCTGTGTTTCACACACAGACAATTTAGCACCCTTCCAAATGTCGTCAGTGATGGAACAAACCCCCTCTCAATCGATTTGAGAAGGAAGCCATACCCAGAGTCAGTATTATCTACTTTGCAGAAACCATCGATCATCACTCTGTAAGTGTAACTGTCTGGATCAGCGCCTTTGTCACCCATTTCACAAAATAGCTTTTGTGCCATGCTCATGTTTAGCTTTTCACAGAAAGCATTGATCACAATGTTGTAAGATGAAGTTGTATGAGAAACCTTAAATTCTTGTTCAGCTCTTCTAAATAGTTCGTATGCTCCATCCAGATCCCCATTATTTAAAAACCCATTAATCAATGTACCAAAGGAAACAATATCTGGGGCTAACCGCCTGTCTTGTATTTCCTCCAGCAAGTCCAGAGCTTCATTTATTTTCCGAGCTTTGCAGAGGCTTTCGATGAGAATGCTGTACGTAACAATGTTAGGAACGCAGTCTTTTTCCATCATTGCTTTAAAGGTTTCCATCACATCTTCATACCTCGAAGCCTTGCAAAGGCCATTCAGTAGAGTGTTATATGTGATCACATCAGGTGTAACACCATGATTCCACATGCTACTTACAACCTCAATAGCACTATCCAAATTCAGCCGTCTACAATAACCATCAATCAATGTATTAAATGTGAAAATGTCAGGAAGGCAGCCTTTAGAAATAGCATCATTCACAAGTTTACTGGCATCGGAAACACATCCTATCTTGCACAACCCATTTATAACTAAATTATAAGTCCATATATCAGGCTTACAACCATTTTCTGACATATCATTCATCAGCTGCAAGGCTTGCAAAATAAGTCCATGCTGAGACAACCCTTTGACCACAGTATTATACAAAATAACGCTTGGCTTCAATCCCTTTCCCAAAGCCTCAGCAAATACATCCATGGCACGATCTATGTCACCCTCCTGCCACAAACCATCAATTAATGAGCAATATGTGAATTTATCAGGCACAAACCCCTTATAAGTTGCACCTTTCAGAATCTTATCCGCACTTTGGATCTTACCGAGTTTGCAATATCCATCAATAATAGTGTTATAGGTAAATCCGTCAGGTTCAAGCCCATCGTTGACCATGCTACGTAGATAGCACTCGGCTTTGTCAACCTGAGACTTTTTACACAAACCACGTATCAATGTGTTATATGTAACAACATCAGGAGCTAGGCGTTCTCTCTTAACACCATCTAACAATTTGACAGCCTCATTAAGGAAACCTTTTCTGCAAAGTCCTTGAATGAAAATATTGAATGTAAACAAATTTGGAGATACTCCCCTCTTAAAAACCTTATTGAAAAGTTTTTCACTTTCTCTAACATTCCCCTTCTTAGCAAGAGTATGTATAAGCTTATTGAATGTGGTAATATCTGGACAAAATCCCTGACCAAGCATGTCCTCAAATAATTCATATGCCTCAGCACGACAGTCTTCTTTATAAAATCCACCAATGACAGTACAATATACAACTGCATTGAACTCACACCCCTGGGAAGGCATGTTATTGAGAAGCCTTAATGCAGCATGAGGCCTATTAGTCCTACAGAAAGACTTAATCCTAATTGTATAAGTATAAACGTCTGGTTGGATCCCTTTACCTCTCATCCTCATATATACTTTGTGGGCTTGATCGAAATATCCACACTCAACAAGTAAATTCATGATTGCATTATACGACTGTACCGAGGGCTCACAGTTATAAAAATCCATCCTCTCAAAAACATTTACAGCTTCTTGAACCTTACCTGTTCTCCCATAGTTTCTCATAGCTCCAATATACACTCCTTCGAGTAGACTATTATCCACATTCATTCTCATCTCCAAGAGCAACCGCTCCATCGCTTCAAACTCCCCATGAAATCCAAGCTTCTCAGCCATACATTTATAAGTAAACAAAGTGTGCTTAAACCCATCTTCCTTTTTAACCGAGTTGAACATTTCTAGTGCTTTAAGTGGATCCTTTTGACACTTTACTACAGCAGCAACATGTTTGGGAAGTAAAGCAGGACCCATTTCAAAAACTGTACAATGATCACCAATAAACTCTAAACCCCAGAAAGTCTTGAACCTTTGTCTAAAGAAAATATCTTCACCGGAAGAGAAATCCTCTCTTCTTAGCTCAAACCTCTCTTTTCAGCTCAAATTCTACATAGCAAAGTAAAAATATTGATAAAGAGCTGAGAACAGGTTTTGTTCAAATTTCCTTCTGTATTTTCTCCTGATTTTCTTAGCAACCAAACTGAACCAAAACTTGAACCAAAGATTCATTTTTTTTTCCGACCTGATGATAAAAAAGCGAATTTCTCAAAAGGGTAATGCCTCACCTGAGAAAGCGATGCCGAGAAAGCTTAATTCCGTACTTATGGCTCCACCTTGGCGTCAATTTGGGGCTATTTGGATGTATCTAGGGTTTTTGAGGAGAGGGGGAAAAAAAAAAAAATTGATATGAGTTGCAATGGTTCCTGCACGGAGGCAGTGAGTGCCATATTATTGCCACGTCATCCACTAGGGTCCACAAATGCCCGATATTTTACACGTGGCAAGAACCTAGACGCAGCTGCATAATAGTATATTCACCGCGCTGTACTGAATCACCTGTCCCTTCGTTGCCCAAAGCCAAAGAAATTTCATGGCATCATAACACGAAGGCAGAGAAAGTTTCGACTGAGAGAGAAAAAAAATAATGGCAGAGTCGGCGGGACAATGGCTGGAGAAAGCGTTGATTGATCTGTGCCAGAAGATGGAAACGGGTTTGGGTTTGGATACGGATATGATTTCTGGTTTAGTCTCATACTGTGAGCTTGCTCATCCTCGAGACGCCAAAGAGTATCTTGACGTAAGATTTTCCCACTCTTTCTCTCTCACTTTCTTTCTGCCCAAGCTAGTTCCTTTGACTTAATTTATTTGTATTCTAATAAGCCCATAACCTTTGAATTGAATTTTACTGATAAATTTCACAACTTTGATGAGGATGATTAGATTTGGTGTTTGTGTCTTTTTGGGAACTTTTGTTGGAGAGTTAGAGTTCTTTAAGATTTTTTTGATTGGTTTGGTTTTTGACTAAGTGGGTTTTAAATGGCATTCAATATGGTAGGCTCCAATTGATATTTGGATTCAATTTAGGATTTTATATGCAGACTCGAGATGGGTGCTTGTTGTAAGCTTTCCTCTATTTGTTGGGTGCATATTGTAGTCTAATGAGTTTAGACAAGCCTAACTAAGATATGAGTAGAACGAACATGAGACTTTGTCAACTTGTCATTGTCACAAGGATGTTTTATAATTATGAGATGAGAAGTTCTTCTTCATTTTCTCTATGAGAAAATAATATAGTTTATCGCCTTCTTCCGCACCGGACACAAATCAGAACATTGAGGGAACGTGATCACGTTTGTCAATTTCGAATGTGTGGAACATCTTGTAATTTAACATAGTTCTTGCTTGAAGTTTGCATTTAGCGCCTCTCCAATTAGTTCTGTGCACAACAGTTGGTTTTCTTTTGCTATTTTGGATCACCTATTTTTGAATTTTGATGCAGCAACTACCGAAAATTTGACCAGTTTTTATTTTGTTTTGCAGAATATTATTGGGCAGGAGGCTGGAAAACTTGTGACTGAGGAGTATTTACGGCAAAGAGGTCACATAGATCCCTACAGCACTACCCAAAATGTTCCAAATTCACAATTGCAAGCCTATGTCAAGCCACCATCAGAGAAGGGCTCAGTTAATGGAACGAAAAAACCATTGAGAACACCAAAAGTTGTTGCAGTCCCCGGTTATCAGACAGAAGCTAAAAAGAATGCAGTTTCCAGTCATCAGGATAATCGAGTTTCAGCTGAGACCAATGAGTTGAAAACCATGAATAAAGGGAACCAAGTTAATATCAGCAAAAAGAAGAAAGCTGGGAAAGTTATTTCACTTGCAGAGGCTGCAAAAGGATCAATTGTATTCCAACAGGGTAAACCCTGCTCCTGCCAAGCTCGTCAACACAGGCTGATTAGCAATTGCTTGTCTTGTGGCAAGATAGTTTGTGAACAAGAGGGAGAGGGACCTTGCAACTTTTGTGGGGCCCTCGTACTGAGGGAAGGGAGCCAATATGCTGGTTTGGATGAAAGTCTACCTCTCATATCTGATGCTGAAGCTGCAGCTGAAGCTTATGCTAAGAGACTTGTTGAATATGATCGAAATTCTGCAGCACGTACAACAGTTATTGATGACCAAAGTGATTACTATGAGATCGAGGGGAACAGCTGGCTGTCAATGGAGGTAAAGTTTTAATATACTTGACCAAGCGCACACAGATACACGTGTCTGTATATTTGCTGACAGATTTCGCTCAACTTCTTTCGCTCACCTGTTATCCCATCTTTTCCCACTTACAGGAAAAAGAACTGTTGAGGAAGAAGCGGGAGGAGATTGAAGAAGAAGAAAAGGAAAAACGAAGTAGAGTGGTTGTGACATTTGACTTGGTTGGCCGCAAGGTTTTAAATCTTCTCCTCATGGTCTACCTTCTCGTTTACTTTACCATAATGATAATGGAAAATATTAACAAAAAAGCCACTAACACGTAAAATAACAAATGAAGAAAATCCTTAATGCCCTGCTCCACTTTGATTGAGATGACATATTTTTTCTACTTCATCCTATAATAGATCTATTTTTCAGTTTTTATTCTATCTGAGGTTAGGCAGTAAGGATGCAAAGCACGATTATGTAGCCTCCCTTTTTATAAGCCCCTCTTATTTTGTTATAGATCGTTATAAAGTTATTTCCATACTCTTTATCATTCAAATTGCTCATTGCAAATCTGCGGCTGCTCTAAAGGTTTATTGTCTCTGTCTCCTTTCATGCTAATGTCCAGGTATCTTGTAGGTTCTTGTAAATAAAGATGAAGTTGAGGAACTAAAATCAGAGAGCGGAATATTGAGGCCTCCAGATGAAAGGGAATCAAATCGGATTAAACCAAATCCGACTCTTAAAGTTCAACCGATATTCATGGATCCCGGCCCCATTAAGAATCCTGTTAAAAATAAACAGCCAAATAAGACATGTACTAATAATGGATTGTCATTAGAGATAACTGGAAGGGTGCAGCATGAGAGTAACGAACTGAAGCATTTGATGACAAACAACCAGTTGGAACCAGATTCAAATGGGAAGTTTTGGCAAGGGCCATCTTCAAGCAGTAGTGTAGTTGTGAATGATGATGGAGAATGTTCTCTAGATTATCAGTAAAACAAATATTGGGTTTACCATACGAGTCCCTTGCCTTCTTCCATGCTTCAATGTACTGGCATTGGTGGTTTTTACTGTTGCTTTTGATTGCTTTAGAAGGAGAAACAAAGGGAATCAAGGAATTCAAGGTTGTAATTTACCTTCCTGTTTTCCTAGCAAAAATACATTATATCTGGCCCATTTTTTCAGAGAATTTATGCCTTTTTATACGTAACAACATTATTGGCTTGGCTATCTATTTTATATGAATTTCTGTTAAGAGTCTTGGGTCTACTGATGTGTCTTTTTTTCTTTTTTTTTTTTTAAATTTTAGTTTTGTCTGTACTATAGTTAAAATTAAAAGCAGAAAAGAAATTTAAAATTAAAAGCAGAAAAGAAATTTACCCAAACAGGTTATATTATGTGGACAATCAATCAATTCATTAAAGTGTTTCTTTGAGATGCTCTAGTCTAATATTGTCGAGTCAAATTACATCAGTGCTGACTCGTCTGGTCCAGTTCATTGGATTCTGATTTAATTAAATCTTAAGTACTGCCACTGAAGCGGAATGAAAAAGAGAGTAATTTACAAAGGTGAGGTTTTAGCAACCTTTTTCATTCTGGTAAATTGGAGACTGAGCTTTTACCAGCAGCTTTCATCGCTTTGCGTGTTGCCATCAAGCTTCTTTCATTTAGAACATCATCCCACCTTCCTGCTTCAGCAAACAGGTTCGAAGAAACAACATGATCTTCAGCAACACGCGAAGAAGTTTTTAGTCCTGTGAACCCACGGATCAAACTTAATCCCATATCAAAATCACCATGAACTCTACAAGCATTGATCAACATCCTCCAAATAACTGCATTTGGCCCTAAAGGCATATTTCTTACAAAATTGTATGCCTCCTCTAGCTTTCCAGATCGAGCATGCAGATTAACAATGCTTCCACAGTGTTCAATTCTAGGGTGAATATTGTAAAGCTTACACATAGAGTCGTACAAAACTTGACCTTCCTCAACTAAGCCAGCATGATCACAGGCAGAGAGAACGCTGAGAAATGTAACAGAGTTTGGTTCAACATTCTCAGCTTCCATTCTGTTGAAAGCAGCCAGAGCTTCATCCCCTTGACCATTTATTGCATGACCTGCTATAATTGAAGTCCATGAAACGACATCTTTTCTGGGCATCTTATCAAATACCAACTTAGCTCGGGCCATGTTTCCACATTTTGCATACATATCTATAAGAGCATTTTGTAATTTAATGCTCTTGTTAAGATGAGAACTAGATTCAATATAAGAATGAATGTCAATGCCATGACACAATTCACCAGAGTTTCGGCAAGCTAAGATCAGTCCTAGCATTGTAACTTCATCTGGTTTTAGGTTTCTCAATTTTATCTGATTGAAGAGCCCTAAAGCTTCAAGATCATGCCCAGATTCAACATACGCATGAACCATAGAATTCCAAGAAACAATGTTTTCATCCTGTACTTCAAAAAACACCTTTCCAGCAGACTCTATTGATCCACATTTGGAATACATGTTAATCAGAGCAGTCCCAATAGGTAGACTGATTTCTGTTCCACTAGCTTTTATATAACCATGAACTATTTTTCCCATATTAAGATCTTTACCATTACCAGAAACTAAAATCAAACTAATCAACGATACTCTATCAAATCCAAGATTCCTTGCTCTCATCTCTCTAAACAAAGAAAAAGCTCTCACGCTGTTACCAACCAAAGCGTAACCAGAAATCATAGTATTCCACGAAACCAAATCTCTATCAGGCATTTCATTGAACAAACACAATGCCTCCTTCATACACACAAACTTGGAATACAAATCAATGAGTGCATTACAGACCTCGGTCACCAAACTCAAACCCGTTTTACAACAGTAACAATGAAGTGCCCTTCCAACATCAAATCTTCCAAATTCAACACAACCAGATACCAAACAGACCAAAGTAACAAAATTTGGCTTCAAACCCAAACCAAATGGACAAGCCAAAGCTCGCTTAAACAAACGCAAACCAGCATCAAATAACTCGTTCTTCAAAAAACCCGAAACCATACCATTTACAGTAACAATGGTCTTCACGGGAATTCTATCAAACATAACACATGCATAGCCCAACAAGCTCCTCGAACACGAATAGAAATTGATTAAACTATTCAGCACATTCACATTATAATCCAAACCAAGCCTAACAATATGACAATGAACAGATTTACCTTCTCGGGTAGCCGAAACCTTATTACAAGCTTTAACCAAAGAAGCATATACATAAGGATCACAAACTGGGTCATTTCGTCTTAGCCTTTGCATAGTTCTGAACAAGGCGAAAACCCGAAAAGGGTCGGCATCTA
The DNA here is from genome assembly GCA_002914805.1 of Parasponia andersonii. Lineage (NCBI taxonomy): Eukaryota > Viridiplantae > Streptophyta > Magnoliopsida > Rosales > Cannabaceae > Trema > Trema andersonii. Next base: position 495,050 of record JXTB01000160.1, on the reverse strand, counting down.
AAGCGAGTCTGCGGACCATGAGTGGCCATGTAGATGAGGCCAGTGGTTGAGGTGCTTGGATGTGGCTGAAAATGGCGGTTGCAAGGTGAAGTGTTGCAGGGGTTGAAAGAGAGAGGTTGAGGAGCGAAAGAAGACATGAAGGGCCAGAGTAGATGAGGCCAGTGGTGGTGAGCTGAGCTTGGATTTGGAGGAGGCTGCGGCAAGAGAAAATGGTGGGGTTTTGGTGGAGAAGTTGGGTCAGTCTTTGGAGGTGAAACGAGAGACTCATTCAGCAACTGAAAATGGCGGGTCAGTCCTCTCAGTACTATAGGACTCGGAAGACACACAGTTACTTTGCGGGTATTTATTTAATATTTAACACCCATGCACATAGTGGAGATGGCCGAGTTGGTCTAAGGCGCCAGATTAAGGTTCTGGTCCGAAAGGGCGTGGGTTCAAATCCCACTCTCCACACGAAATTTTTTTCTTTTTTTTTTTCAATGCTAAACGTCTATTTTCTTTGTTATACTAGAATCTAGAGCTATCTAAATTGACACCCTTGATTTATCTCAAAATCATAATGACATCCCCTAATTGAAAAACAATGATAGTTTATTTTATAGTGTTTTATAATATTGTAGTTAGGGACCAATATGCTAATCACTCAAAGATTATGGACTAATATTACTGTCAAAACTCATACATATTTCTTTCTCTGTAAATTATTTTATTTAATTTATTTTTCCCACTCTCCGCACAAATTTTTTTCTTTTTTTTTTTCAATGATAAGCGTCTATTTTCTTTGTTATCCTAGAATCTAGAGATAACTACATTGACACCCCCTAATTTATCTCAAAATCATAATGACATCCCCTAATCGAAAAATAATGACAATTTGTTTTATAGTGTTTTATAATATTGTAGATTTAAATGCCAACAAAAAGGGGTTGGGACCAATATGCCTAAACACTCAAAGATTAGAGACTAATATTGTTGCAAAAAGCGATGCATATTTCCTTCTCTGCAAATCTTTTTATTCAATTTATTTTTCCTCTAATATTCTTTCATATACTATTACATGCTCCTCACATGTATTTTCTATTAGAAATAAATTTGTTGTGATTTTGACAATTCGAGCACCAAATTACATTGGATCGAAAAGTTTAGTGGCTTCATTGTTAAAACTAGAACTTTAGAGACCAAATTGTAACTAATTAGATAGTTCAAGGACTATTTGTGTTACTAATTATTTTCTTAAAATAAAAATTAGATATAAATATTATAATGATTGAAATTTAAAATATCGAACTATCCATTAGATAAAGGATAATGACATAAAAATACTTTTTTTTTTTAATTTTTGTGTCAAAAAAATCATGACTTTTGAATTTTTATAAAATAATATCTTCAATTTTAAATTTCCACAAAATAATACATTGATTTTTAAATTTTCATGAAATAATACTTTTAGTTTTAGATTCTACAAATTAATACTATGATGATTAAAATTTTTGCAAATTAATATGCTAATATTTGATATTCCTATAAATTTGTAGCTTGACGTCCAATTAGTTAATTTTAATAATAAAAAAATGCCGTGACTTAATTAAGAATAAAAACTTATTGAACAATAATAATTTTTTTGAAAAATATTTATAATAAAATGCCAAATTTTTGGGCATTTTATTTTATTCCTCCCCCGCACACTAAAAAAAGAAATCTATTTTTTTGAAAAAGAAAAAAAAAAAAAACATCTTTGTTTCCACCAAAAGTTGAAAATGAGGTGGCGAGGCCCTATTGGATGGAACATATGCCCTAAAAAACATGGGATCTCAACTGACTAGAGTTGAAGCAGTGGGAGCGAAGCGAGGACAGACATGGTGGAAGAGGAGGCCTCTGTTTCCTCGGGCTTTTCGTACCACGTTTAAAAATCTTTCTTCTTCTTATTGTTTTTAATATTATTATTAATATTATTATTTTATACTCAAGGTGTAAGACTCTCTTATGTAATATCATCGTCTTCTTCCTCATTCTCCTTTAACCATATTTTTATAATCCCATTTTTTAACATCAAACCACCCCCCCCCCCCCAAAAAAAAAAAAACCTTTTCTTTTATCCGAGTTATCATGAAGATACGTTGAGTTTTATCGGATCAGACCCAACAAAAGTGTTCTTTTGCAGTCTTTGACTCTCAGTTTGGTATGGATTTTTATATATTTATTTATTCTAATTTTGAGATCTGTATTTTTATCCCTTTTTTTTTTTTTTGCTCTGTTCTTTGATTTTTATGTACTTCGTGAAACCTTTTCTTCTTGGTATTTTTCTTTTAATTAATCTAATTTAAGTAGTTCCTGATTTTTGCTTAGTTTCTCATTTCTTTTTTTGTTTATTTATTTATGGTATATGGGATTCAGGAAACTAAAGGTAAAAATTTTGTTGGCTTTAGCTGAATGTCGGTGTAATGGAAAATTTCAGAACTTAATTTTAATTTTATTAATTTTCCCTTATTTTTTCAGCAATTTTTGTTTTAAAAAATGTGCATTTTGAACTGTTTAACACATCATAATGTTTCGTGTCTATCTTCCTAGCAAATTCTTGTCCTTTTAATCCTTTTCATACCATTTTATCTATTCCAGCTTTGATTTTTTTTTTTTTTTAAAAAAATTATCTCTAAGAGTTGTATTAAAGTTGAACTTTGAAAAATCTGGGATATTACTTAATTCTAACATATTGTTGTATCTGGGATTTTGGGGCTTTAATTCTAAAGCAGCAGTGTTTGATTTGACAATTTCTATGCCTCTTACATGGTAGAAAATTTCAAAATGTAAGTTGCCTTATGCGTTTTGCATGATGTTACAATCAAAATATATTAGAAAGACAGGTTTTGATCGTAGGGTTAGACCTTTGACTATTACTCAATCAAAGGGGATAACTAAATCTTTTTTCGTTCTTGGTTTTGACTTGGTTAGTTTTAGAGCATACAGATATGAAGAGAAGAATGTGATTTGTTCTCTTGTATAGATTCTAATTTCTCTCTAAAAAAATCAGGTAAATCATGGCGAAAAAAGGGAACTCGGGAGAAAATAGAAGTAGGAGTTCAATGCCAGTTCTCATTATAGCTGGTCTTTGTTGTTTCTTCTACGTATTGGGTGCCTGGCAGAGAAGTGGTTTCGGAAAGGGGGATAGAATTGCTGATTTAGTTAACAGACAGACCGACTGCAGTATCCTTTCGAATCTAAACTATGAGACTCATCATGGTAATGGTGTTGGAATTGATGATTCTGAAGAAGTCAATGAGATTAAACCGTGCGACGATGACTACATCGACTACACACCTTGTCAAGATCAAAATCGGGCAATGAAGTTCCCCCGTGAAAATATGATCTACAGGGAAAGACACTGTCCTCCTGAAGAAGAGAAACTGCGTTGTCTTGTTCCGGCACCTGCTGGATATGTGACACCTTTTCCATGGCCGAAAAGTCGTGATTATGTGCCTTTTGCCAATGCACCTCATAAAAGCTTGACTGTTGAGAAAGCTGTTCAGAACTGGATTCAATATGAGGGAAATGTGTTTAGGTTCCCTGGTGGAGGCACGCAGTTTCCCGAGGGAGCAGATGCCTATATTGATGAACTTGCAACTGTAATTCCTTTTGACAATGGTATGGTGAGAACTGCATTGGATACAGGCTGTGGGGTAAGCTAAACTACATATCTAATTGTTCTTATTTTGCTTTGTCTTGCTGTGTTGATCATCATGCAATGTCTGCATCTGATTAGCTTCTTATCAATATGTTTTCTCCCTTTTACTGCATTCTTAGAATTGGATTCCAAATATTTTTCGAAGTTCTGCTTAGATTGTGTTTCTCCTGTTTTGTTTTTCTTTCTTTTTTCTCTCCTCTTTTTTTTTTTGTTGCATAATTCTGTATTGTTGATTTGGGTAGTTACCCTTTGTTTCCAAACTACAAGGCCAATCTCATTTTGACCCTTGAAATTTGAGATGGCCACTTCTACTACCATGAAATATGTTCTGTCTTAGTTTTGGCCCTTTAACCTTCAAATGTCCCATTCTGCTACCCCAACTATGTTTTTTGTCTTAGTTTTGGGCCCTGATTTATGATGGAATTGTTCCAAAGTAGATAAAATATCTCTGGATAGTAGAATGAGACATTTGAAAGCGTATGGGTCACAACGAGGCTGACCCCGATAGTTGAGGGACAAAAAATAAAATGACTCCACATTCTATGACATTTTTTAGTGGCATAATTTGGCTGCTTGGCATATATATATGTACATATTCTAGTTGATTTATTGGCTAAGGATGCTGATTAGGTTGCAAGTTGGGGTGCATACCTGTTGAAAAAGAACGTTATAGCCATGTCACTTGCACCAAGAGATTCTCACGACGCACAAGTTCAGTTTGCACTAGAAAGAGGTGTACCAGCAGTTATCGGTGTCCTTGGATCTATAAAGCTGCCATATCCTTCTAGCGCCTTTGACATGGCCCACTGTTCTCGTTGCTTGATTCCATGGGTTGCTAATGGTGAGTAGAGACTGAGTTCTTAAAGTCTCTTGTGTAAATCTCTATCTACTTTTTAACTTTAGGATGTTAATATTTCAATTCTGTTCCACTTTATGTTCTAGTATTTAATAGTAACATTAATGTATCATCCTTGTTATCATCAATGAAATTCTTTCTGTAGGTGGGATGTACATGATGGAAGTTGATAGAGTCCTTAGACCTGGCGGTTACTGGGTGCTTTCTGGTCCACCCATCAACTGGAAGAATAGTTTCAAATCATGGAACAGAACTGAAGAAGAGCTTGATGAGGAACAGAGAAAGATTGAAGAGATTGCCAATCTTCTCTGCTGGGAAAAGAAACATGAGAAGGGTGAAATTGCAATATGGAGGAAAAGAGAGAATTATGAATATTGCCGTTATCAAGATTCTCAACCTACTGTGTGCGAAACCACCAGAGATGGTAATGTCTGGTATGTCAATTGCCGATTTTTTTGACTCGTTTCTGAGCAAGTCAAACATTTCTTGTTCAAAAAAACATTGTGGCAGCTTTTGTTCTTGTTGTCATGTATCATCGTCTGGCATTTTCTAGGTACAAGAAGATGGAGGCTTGTGTGACTCCTTATCCTGAGGTAAGTGAACCAGATAAAGTTGCAGGTGGGGCATGGAAGCCATTTCCTGATAGACTTAATACTGTACCATTCAGAATATCGAGCAGATCGATCCCTGGAGTATCTGCTGAGACCTACAAGGAGGACAATCGGTCATGGAAGAAGCATGTTAATGCTTATAGGAGAATCAACAAGTTTATTGACTCTGGCAGATATCGCAACATCATGGACATGAATGCTGGTCTGGGGAGTTTTGCTGCTGCTCTTGAATCTGCTAAACTGTGGGTTATGAATGTGATGCCCACAATAGCTGAGAAAGACACTCTTGGAGTTATTTATGAGCGTGGATTGATCGGCATATACCATGACTGGTAACTTCAAAAAAAAAAAAAAAAAAAAAGAAGAGGAGGAGAAAAGAAAAACGTGCTTATTTTTGATTGATTTTCAAGTTTGTCCAGGAATGATAATTTTGACAAATCATGATAATTTTTTCTCAATAATCTTTTGTTATCGCGTTCAAAACTTTCTTTTTGAACTAGTTTATGCATACTGGTTGAATAAAGCCACGAAAAGTTAGTTTTCCATTTCTACCTGCTTATGACACACATTACCTTGCTGGTAAGAGAAAATGGAAGTACATATGTAAAAATGTGTGTGACAAGACCATGCTTTGCAGGCATAAACTTTGAGTCAAGGGTTTGTGTGGAAGGGTTTTGGGAGAATCACTTTTGTATTGATCTAGACATTCTACTATGCGTAATAGAGGGTTGATTTAGGCAGCATTATTTGTGCTATCTTATTTAAAAGTTGCCGAACATTTCGCCTCTGCATGATTTTAGATTGCTTTGGGATTGCAACATTTGTGTTCCTCTCAACTTCCCTTCAAATTATCTTTTGAAATAATTTCTAAGCAGAAAAGATAGGGGTTAAGATAGCCTTTGGTTGTCGCATGCTAATGTTTGAACTGGGAACTTTGTCTTGTCTCCTTCTATTATATAAACGATGCTATTCTTTTGTCTGATACACTATTTTACACCAGGTGTGAGGCGTTTTCCACATATCCCAGGACATATGACCTTATTCACGCAAATGCTGTCTTCAGCTTATACAAGAATAAGTAAGTCTTCATTTCTTTGACCATGCATCTTCCTCTGTTCTGATTGGTAAGCCTTCATTCACTTCCATTCAAACTCACCTTTAAAGTTTGAACATAAAGTAGTTGTTCAGACATGACTTTTCTGAGGGCTCAATTACTACAGATTGAGATAGCACCTTTTTAGTGGGGACTATCTAGCGGATGAAGGTAGCTTTGCCATCCGATACTGATCATAATAATGATCACCTAACATTCGTTATTATGGGATTTATCTCTCATGCATATGGTGTTATTGGCTATTGACCAAAACCACTTGATCGTTTTGTGCTGATATAAAAAGCCAATCAATGCAGGTGTGATCCCATAGACATTCTTTTAGAGATGGATCGTATCCTAAGGCCTGAAGGGGCAGTAATATTCCGTGACGAAGAGGACGTTCTAATCAAGGTGAGGAAACTTGTGAGAGGAATGAGGTGGAATACAAAAATGGTGGATCACGAGGACGGTCCACTTGCTTCGGAAAAGGTATTGTTTGCCGTCAAGAAGTACTGGGTTGCGGGTGAAAACAATTCCACATCCTCCCAGTGAACAGAAAATGAAAACATTGTAAAACATCTGGTCAGAAGCCGAGGAGCGTTGTTTTTTGCAGCAATTTTTGTTGAATATTTCCTGTATTTCCCCGGTAAATATAGAATACTTATAGGTAGCGCTGCTTGGAGCCTTGGAACATTGGTATTCAGCCTTAGAGTACTTTTTATCCTATATCTCCAAACTCTTTCACATTCAGGTTGATCTTGGAAGATTATATACTCATATACGTTGATTACAGATAATGAAAGTTAGAATAACTTAAATCCAAATAAGTTTTGGCCCTCTAGCTAACATTCATTCTCTAATTTAATAAATATTAGCCGACATTTTTTTTGACAATATTCCTAGTCATACATGATACATTCTTTTTGCATTAATGTTAATTATATAGTTAATTATGTAGATAAATGATATGAGTATGACAAGGGGTGATAACAAAACCTGTCGTCAACTTTGAGAGACATAAAAATTGAAAAATATATGTACATTAAAACTAAGTGTGTAGAGTTATTCAGAAAGGGTATAGATTTTAGAGGAAATCAATTAACAAAGTTTCATCCCGTAGCATCTTAAAGGTGCTGCCGAAATAGTTGATTTTATAAATGTGAAAAAAAAAAACCAAAAAAAAAAACAAATTTATAATAAATAATATCCAGTACTGGTCATTTTCAATTTTGTTTTTTTTTTTAAAAGAACACTTTGCTTAGTTTTTGCTTCTACCCTTATTTGTTGCTGGTCCCGCTCCTGGTCCTGGTCATTCCTTCGAAAAAGAAATAATAATAATAATAAATTGTTGTTGGCTGTCATCAAATTACCTTTCTTTGCAGGAATTTCTTTATATCTTATTGAACCTTAGCTAATAATAAGCTTTTGTTGTATTAATCCATGTGGAAGATAAAGAGCCACAAATAACAAATTAACTAGTTATCAGTGATGGCAATTTTAATGTAGCAAGCAATATTTCACCAAGCAAGAATTTAATCCCAAAAAAAAAAATGTGTCATTCTTTTTCTTTTCTAATGTGGAGCTTTCTTACTGTAAAATAATGATTTTTTGTTTAATCTTGCTTTAATTTATACAAATTTAGTAGTGAAGGTTTCTCTTCAATCATACACAGGCACAGGCCTTACGAATAAAAATATAAGTTCACTGGAATGAACAACCACCACCATTTGAATTCTTATTGGTCTTAATTTGACATATATGCTCATGGCATTGGAAAACAATTTAAGACCATCCATTAACAATATTATTGGTTGCCAACTCACAAGCCCACTTGTCACGTTGCTGTCCATAAATGATCAAAACAAGTAGGAACTGAAACAACATTCTTGATTTCAAAATGTACATGGCTACGATATATATATATATATAATACAAAATTAAAGGTTAGTACCAAATTAATTCCCTAGTGTTGCATGTTGCAATTTTAGTTTGATTGGCAAACTACTCTTCACTTCCGTAATAAAGATTTAAGGTTCATTTCCTATACCTTTATTTAAAAAAAATTAATAATAATAATTAATACAAAAGTTTGACGCTCCTGATAATTTAACAGTTAATTCTCATTTCAATTGGCAAAATACAAGATTATCGTTTAGTAGTAAAATTTTCTAAAATAAAATGTTATAAAGTAAGTCAAATTTTACATATATATATATATATATATATATATATATGTAACATAATTGTTTTTAATTATTATTATTATTTCCACAGCTTATCTTGTTCTATATATACTCGTAAATTTTTCTTCTAAAATTAGTACTTTCTATTCTCAGAACTTCAGATTTTTCTCCGAATTATAACCATGGACGTCGAGGGCGATAATCTCCGCGACGCCTCTTTTTCTTATCTGAGAGAAGAGAGCTTGCTCCAAAAAAGTAGAAACAACAAGAAGAGTAGTGATCAAGAAGGCGAAATAAGCGTGTTCGGAGCGGAAAGATACTTCAATATGCTGCTCGAAGACGATAAGAATGGTAATCCAAATATTGTAGACCGTCGATCCTCATCCATCAAGAAAGAAAACCAACAACTTGATCATCATCATCATCATCATCATCATCATAATCTTGGCAGCGAGAGACCAAGATTAGCACCAGCAACTCCGAGTGCGAGTTCGGAGATGAGTTGGACTAGTCGATCAACGGCTTTCCTACTAAGAAACTCATCTCCACATCATAATAAGAGCAACAACAACAACAAGAATAAGAACGAGAAAAAGAAGGTCAAAAGTTACTATAGCAGGAACATCTTCGCTACTCTCGGCTGCACCGGATCTTGTTCGGATGATAAAGCTGTTTGCGTTGATGATCCTCAAAAACTCCGAGAACCCAAATCAGATCATGCCCTTGATCATGATCATCATAATCATCGTCATGATCTTACTTACGAAAGATCGTCAAAAAGATCAGAAGAGCAATTCGCTTTTCCAATTCTGAGTAGTACTACTACTACTACTACTACCACAACCACAGCTTATAAAGATTATAATAAGAGAGTTGATCCAGATGGAGGAGAAGACCCGGGTCGGGTTTCGTTGGAGGTATTCGGGTCCAAAACCACAGCCTCCAGGGGAGGGGATCACCACGATGACGTGGCGACCAACCTGGAGAGAAAACTGTCGGTCCTAACATGGGACGCCATTCCGGTCAAACCGGGACACAACATCATCAACAAGCAGCTTTCGTCAATGTACACTAGTACTGATGACAACAACAACTTGGACAGTGACGCCAGCTCGGATCTTTTCGAGATCGAGAACATAACCGCCGCCGCCGCCGCTAGCCGATCACCGGAACCTCCGTCCGTACTGCTTGTCAAGGCCAGCACGCAGTTGTTGGCATCAAACGACAACAACGTGGCTCGTCGGCATATGACACCTAATGTCAGCAGCCAATACTACAGCAGCTATGAACCTAGCGAGGCCAGCATTGAGTGGAGCGTCGTCACGGCTAGCGCGGCCGCCGACCAAATGAGCTCCGCCGTTTCGGAGTACTACGACGAGAAGAAAGTCTCGGCGGCCGC
>JXTB01000160.1:449471-485130 GCA_002914805.1 Parasponia andersonii | reverse complement strand
TTTTTTTTTTAATTTATTTTAGTTTATGCGTATTGAAATTCCATATTATTAATTCCCAATTATATTTTTGTAATGAAAATGAAGTAACAAAGCTTTATATATATCTACCTTTTGTGTCAATGAAAGGCAAAACAGCAGAAAAACATAAAAAGTGAGATTCTGATTTGTCTTGACATTTGGTCTTGGGGTACTCATATCAGATTATAAGGACATATGATCAGTTGAACCACGAATTTTTTATGATCCCTACCACCAATATCAATTGTCTAACTGAACCTTTATATCTAGTTATAATATTTTTGATCCCACGACTCCTTTTCTTGGTTTTGATTTGGTTTTGTTCTCCTGATATACAACTGAGTGGCCCTTTCATGTTTTTTGGAGGCTTCTTGATAATTTTTTGTTTTTGGTTGCTGTTGAAAACCCACGTTTGCCTCACTTATGAAGTCACGTATCTAGAGCCTTCCATTGGCTCTTAGTTTCATGTTTTTGATTCTCAAATTCAACTTAAGGTCCTAAATGGATATTCGTACGTGCTTCAGAAGAACCCAATTACAAACCAGTACCTTATTAGGATTGTTGTCTCCTAGTGATTAGTTTGTTCATTTCCAACACACGCATGGTTGTACTAAAACTTTTAACAAAATTTTAATACCAATACCAATACGGTGAGTCTGATAATATTTAATTAATGAATATTATTAATTTATTTATAATAAATTTTAATATATTAATTAAATTGTACTAACTCAAATATCACATATAATATTATTAAAATTTTAAAAATTTGATAAAAATTTTGTACGTACCTTATCCTCTATATATCTATATACATATATAATTAATATTGTACGTACCTTATCCTCTATATATCTATATACATATATAATTAATAAAGAGCGAGCTCTATAGCTTTGTACTCAGAGGCCTATATATCACGTATAAATGTCATGTCACTTATGACTGTATTCCTAGCTAGCTATCACTATTTGTGTCAATGGTCATAAACTTCATAGATAATTCCAAGAGCTCTACTCAAATTTCAAATAATGAGTACATTTATTATTCTTATTATTGGAACTAATCTATTTTGTTAATATATATATATATATATATGTCAATGTATAGCAGCGTTATCATATAGGGCAAAAATATTTACAAGTTGTGTTCCGTACATAAAAAATATCCTAGTTTGATAAAATTTCGGCAAAACATATTTAGATGTATAATATGAATCAAAATTGTGAACGGCATAATTGACCAATAAATTTTCGAGAAAGGCCATCGCCTGCGAGATTTGATCACGGCTTCAAAGCGAGTATTAGCTTCGACCTAGATGTAGCGGTTAGGACCAATGTCATTGAGAACTGAGTTAGACCTTTTCAGTTCCATGAGATCATACGATTTTATACATAATAAGGAAGACAATATAGTATGATAGCAAGGTTGTCAATTTATTAGGTATTTTTTTTAATTTATGAGTAGGTATTTTTATCATTAAATCAACATTAGATAATGATCTAATAATTATAATGAAGTACATAAAAATATTTTTTATTTTTCTTATTTTTTATAATAAAAAAATATATATATTAAATTTTTATTAATCAAATTAATACTTATATATAAATTAAAAAAAATACCTAGAATTAGTGGCCATATATATATATTTCTCACTTTTTGTCTAGTAAAGTAACTATTATATGCATAAGATTACAGTATTCCTTAATTAGCACCACTACGTTACACGTACATCACTGCAAGTTAAATTAATTAAAATTAATTAACAGAAGTACTACGAGAAGAAATCCATGACAAAAGGATGTATATATATATATATATATAAACACGTGTATATTTAATTTTTTATGCTATCTATTTAGATCAATATATATAGGACTTTGGATACGGTCCCCTCCCGGGACCGGAATTTTGCTAATCCGAGGACATATTTTCTTAATGAAGATAATAAAATATGTGCTCTCAGAATTAGTAAAACACTTATGGGACCAGCACGTATGGGATCTGTCCTGTGAAGAAGACTATATCTTAATCCTCTCTCTATATATATATATATATATATATATATATATATATATATATATATATATCAATCGTTACGTAATCCTCTCTCTCTCTATATATATATATCAATCGTTACGTAATATATGATGGGAAATAATATTTACGGGAATTTCAGCATTCATTATATGTGACACGTAAGTTCGATTAATACCCATGAGTGTCGTGTACACCAATATATCTTTATCTATATATATATATATAGGATATGGCCAATGAAAATTTAGCATGCATATTTTTTTATTATAAAAAGTAAGAGAGATAAAGAGCATTAATGATGCACGTCTTTTCATGTATTTTATTATAACCATTGGATCACCATTAGATGGTGATCCAATAGCTAAAAAAAATACCTATGTACCTACCCATAGGCAGATGCTTGAATCGTCGATGAACGACTTAAAGATAACGCATTGCGATACGTTTTGCAAAAAAAGATGGGCTAATTTACAGCCAATATGGAAACTTTCCTCTACACAAAGTCAAACATACAACGTGATAAGTTGGTGATATACATTTACCGACGAGTCCGGAATCATTAGTAAAGGTTAGAAAAAATATTTATTTTTAATATATATATATAGGTTGCTAATCCAATAAGTATTTTTTTTCTTTATCTATAGGTAGATATTTTTTTTTAGCCGTTAGATCACCGTCTAATAGTGATCCAATGGCTATAATGAAGTACATGAAAAGACGTGCATCATTAATGCTCTTTCTCTTTCTTATTTTTTATAATAAAAAGATGTACATGCTAAATTTTCAGTGGTCAAATTGATGCCTATACATAGGTAAAAAAAAAAATACCAACTAGATTGGTGCCCTTTATATATATTTATACACATATATGTATATAGGATCTTACGTTACGAGTTAAAATCCTATCGAGCAGCAAAATTAAATTATTGGATTTATGTCATTGTACGTACGTAGAAGTAAAGACCATAGAGGGCATTACAATCACACACATGGGACTGAAAAGGATATATGAAGCACAATTGTTGATATTGGCCAATGGGCCTTGAGAATTCAATTTATTGCCGGCCAACTTGCCTCAGTACTTAAGAGAAATTTTATAAAATATGCTGAGCCCTATGCACAATTATATAACTATTTCAATAAAATTTTAAAAAAAATTTGACTAGACTCCTTCTAAAAAGACTTAACTATCCTCAAAATTTAGATTAGATTTCTTTAGTGTTTTCTCGTTTTTTCCTTTCTATTTTTCTATGTTTTCTCTTAATTTTCAATTTTCTCTCGACTTAATAATTTTTTTAACAATAAAAGCTTAAGAAACGTAATAGGTATAGTTTAAAATAATTGGTATTTAAATTTCAAGATGTTCTATAGTTAATTTTTCATTACAAATAAAATTAATTTGGATCAATTTTTATGAATTTCTAGAAATTTGGACTAACTGGCATGACGAACATCGAAACTTTTCGATGAAATTTAATGTCATTTCAATTAAATATATTTTTGTAATAAAATTTAAAAAATTGAGTATAGTTATCAAAATAGCATCAAATTATTATCAAATTTTATCGAAATTAATTAGATTCTATTATAAAAATATACTTCATTAAAATAATATCGAATTATTATCGAAATTCATCAAATTTCATTATAAAATATATTTAATCAAAATTACATTGAATTTCATCCAACTAACATTGAAATGACATCAAAATACATCAAAATTTTCGATATTTGTCGGGATAACTAGACTAAATTTTTAGAAAATTCTTAGAAATTGATCTAAATTTAATTTTTAATGCAAAATCCACTATAGAACATCTCAAAACTCAAATATAAACTATTTTAAATTATTAGCATAACATTTAAATATAAAAATTTCTTCATCATATACGGGAGAGCGAGAGAGTTTGGAGAAAGGGCCAACTATTTTCTTTAATATTGCGGGCACAATTGTCGTTCAAATTCAATTCCAAAAGAGAGGGAGGTGTGATGGTGGTCTCAATCGACTGTTCTTTCCTTTTTTTTTCTTTTGATTTTTTTTTTCAAAACTAAATAACTAAAACTATGCTTTTAAGAGTATTTTTGTCAGAGAGTCATATTTTTTGAACAATTAGTGAAAAGGTCATGCACTTGTAAATAGCTCTCGTTTGTAGCATATTTAATGAAATTTCTCATACTTTATTTAGGTTAGAAACTATATATAATATTTAATTTCTATTAGGAAACCCACAAAAAAGTAATTAAATCTTTTTTTACTTATTCTTGCCTTACAGAAAGATTAATTATCTAGATATTTATCATTTAGTAAAAAAAAAAAAAAAAAGGAAAACTAAAGCCACTGACGGTAAAAAAATGTATATCTCATAATAACTAATGGGTAATATCGTGAATTTGTTAGAAACATTTTCCCTATTGTTACTTCTAATAAGTAATTAACAAAAGGTAGAGCATATCAAAAAAAAAAAAAACTAACAGAAGGTATTCCTATATATGTGCATGAACAAATATATTTGCCCATCTCCACTGTTTCAAATTTGGGACTTGTAACATTTATATACCTACACAATATTAATTGTGATTCGGTAGATGTGTCAAATACATTTTTCCATAGCAGGTATAGCTCAGATCTAAACAGACTAAACACCATTCCTTAAACCATATCATATACAGATATTTATAGAATGCAGACAGCCATGTGCTAGTCACGAGGAAGAAGGGGTATATACGAGAAAGACGGGCAGAGGAGGCTTAAATGCGCGTAAATAAATGAATGAATGAGACAGAGAGTGTTGCCCATTCTTCACATCAAATCCTAAAAAGATGGACATTAAATTTGAAAGTTGCTGTTAGATAACTATTCTAGATCTGGTCTAACGAATCAAGTCACAAAGAAAGGAATGTTTTTTTTAAAATATATATATTATGTAAAGAAGGGGGATTGACAGCGATGACTATAGTAATTGATCACCAGATAATGAATTATAAAACTAATAGACCGCATGGAAACTTATAATTGAAGCTCTCACAAGACAAGAGGCTCAAGTGAAAGCTCAAATTAAATCAGTTAAATGCAAGCAATATGCGGTTTGAGGTTTCTTTTACGATAATAATTCTAATAACAATAACATACATTTGTGGTTTGGACGTAGTTATTCTTTTTATTTTTGAAGTAGAAGAAGACGAGGTATGTTCGATGTCTTGCTTATTATAATAACTTGTGAACTACGATAGGAGTAATATAATTAGGAAATTCCCCATTACAAAAAATTGTGCTTAGCACATTATGGACGGCTTCATTCTTGGAGCTACAAATAAGACCACAAGAGGTACCATCATTACCTCCTAATAAAGAGTTCCTATAAGCTAGCAAATAGCAATAATACTATTACTAGATATATATAACTAGTCGACTTTACCATACTCCAGCAAACTCAAAATCACTTTTTACTAAAGGGCCAATGAACTTCGAAAATACCAAAAGATCTAAACCTTTACGAAGTAGCAAGAGGTCTATCTTTATCATATTTTTGAATAATACAATATTAATTTCTGTCACGACTCAAATTCTGGGCCAATGACAGAAAAAGAATTTCACAAATGAAAATTCAAAAATTATTTTTTAGAAATTTATAAAAAAAATAATTTTAAAGAAAATTTTTTCACAATTTTATGATCACCAGTAAACGTACATTGTTGATGAATTTTATTTAAATAGCTCAAACATCACTATCATCAGTCTCACAATCTAGCACAATAATTTTACAAATCGAGTCTATAAAACGTGCCCTTAAGTGTTTAATACAAGCCAAAACAAATAACAGAGTTATTATACATAATTACTAATTCCCAATAAGATAACTAACTCCTCACTACTCTGCGTCCAAGTCTCCAAAATCACACCAAATACTATCTGATATAGGAAAAGTAAGGGGTGAGCATTCACATACTCAGTAAGAATTCAATTATCTTTTTGAATAAAAGTGATTTCTCAAACTTGCATGGTTAATATATTTAAACTTATTTATTAATCAAATTTATAAATCACTGGTATCCAGAATTATTTATTCATAATCAAGTCCAAAACTATATCATTGTACATATCATATATTAATAGGTGGATAAGTGAGCTATCATCCTCTCATCACAGCCCTATAATACCTCTGTAGCAAAAGTATTCAGTATCCTGATATTACTCGTAGGCATATCAGCAAAAACCTGTGAGGGGCTTAGGTCTCTCATCTAGTACTGCAACAACTCACCGACGATCTAAAATACTGCAATGCTATAATAGAACTCAAGTGTGTGATCTTATAGTACGTACAAGATTAATAGTTCATAACAACCATGCATCCATTGATCAAATCATGCTTTAAAAATCCAACTTGGTATTATTCTGGGATTTATTGTACATAGATAGTACATCGTTATTTATCCCATAATCACACTATAAAAATATGTATAATAATCTATACAATCCAACCTCAATATAATCTAACAATTTATAGTAATTTCTTAAATCATCGTACAATCACAATTTTTTATAAATAACTTTTAATGTAATTGTAAATCAAAACAAATACTAAATCAGGTAATTGAACTCTTACCTCAATATGGTAGTGATACCAGGCTAATGACATTCATAGAATCTCTCGTTGATTACTCAAATGGTCAAACGATAATTTATGGATCCTGATAAATCCACTTAAAAAAGTGACCTTTCGTTGGAGTCTCAAATAGAGAAGCGAAGATCACTAATGAATTCAGAGCATTGAAAAATACTAGGTTAGATATATATATATATATTTTATCGAAATTGGATCCCAATACGAGATTAGCCTGTGGCACGCAAAATAGTATAATTTTGAACCACAAAATTCTAACTTTTGTTCTACTTTGAAACATAGTGGTATTTTATATCAAAATTCATCTCTATATCTCAATGAGCCCAAATTCGAAGTCATAACTAAATTTCAAGATCTCGAGCATTAGATAAGCTCAAAAATCCAAAAATTACAATAATACCACTTTTTGTAAATATTTAGAAAAATATCCTCTTTTTCTTTTAAAATTTACTATACTTTTGGATACTGTTTTTACTTTTGTCAATCGTAATTATTCATAGTTTTTAACCTTCTTTCACTTCATATATTTACCTCAGATAAAATAATTACCTAAATAAATAATTACAAAAATATTACTTTTTACAAACTTGATAAAATGATAAAAATAGTAAAAATCTTACTAAAGGTGAGTTAACTCGTACGACCACTTAGAGGAGATTAGCGACAGTGAGAGAAGACTCCACGTGCTGGCGGTGAGGTAGTCAGATGATGAAAATTTCAATGAAAAATGCAGTTGGAGGCGTGAATTTTGGCAAGGCCAATCTCCGTTGTCGAGCAGTGTTTTGTGGCATTAGTTCGCTGTCGTTGACTCATTGGCAGCTGGGGAAGACCGCAGGCTAGCGTGTGGGCATTGTGGTGGCAATGAAGCTCGGTAGAGGGCTCCTCCTTCTCTCTCTCTCTCTCTCTCTCTCCTTTTCTCTCTCTCTCTCTCAGGCGCTCAGCGTGAGAAGATGCTCTTCTTTGGGGTTTTTATGTAAATTTTAACAACTGTAGCATCATATTATTAAATTCAAATATTTTTAATATTTTAATCTAAAAATACTTATTTACAAATTTACTATTTCTCAAAAAATTACCCATATTAACAACTATAGCACCATATTATTAAATTCAAATATTTTGAATATAAAAATACTTATTTACAAATTTACTATTTCTCAAAAAATTACCCATTTGGCCCAAAAATACCTTAGATTTTACAATATCAATGATGAACTTTTTCTAGATTTGAACATTTCTCGATGAAAACTACAAAAGTATTGAAATAAATAAAAGCTAGACATATCTAGAATAACCTTATGACAATTAGTTTAGGGGGATTAAATCCTTCACAGCAATGAAGGGATTATAAGGAAAATATAGAAAAATTCAAAAATTCTATCAGGCAGAGAGATTATTTCCTTTCAATCAGATAGAAATCAAGAGAGAAAAAGTTGAGTGTAAGAAGATGAAATTTTTCTTTTAAAAAAATAATAAGAAAAGGAGGAGCTAGAGGGTTTTTTTAGGAAAAGGTTTACGTATACCGTAAGTATCTTATATGTTCGTGTGGAAATCATGTGTACTTACATTGAATAATAATAGCAACTTATATGTACGAGAGGAAATCATGTATACGTACATTGAATAATAATAGCAAATCTAATAGTTTCTACTTTGGATGGAGTACTATGAACTAATATACGGGCCACTATAAAAAAGAAATGACACCCGTTTGTGTTTGGAGGTGTATGTGCAATAGAAAAGAGTAATTAAAGCAAATGGCCCGTGTTTGCTATAGTTAATTTGGTCGTTTATACCACTTTTNTAGTAAATGTACATTGTTGATGAATTTTATTTAAATAGCTCAAACATCACTATCATCAGTCTCACAATCTAGCACAATAATTTTACAAATCGAGTCCATAAAACGTGCCCTTAAGTGTTTAATACAAGCCAAAACAAATAACAGAGTTATTATACATAATTACCAATTCCCAACAAGATAACTAACTCCTCACTACTCTGCGTCCAAGTCTCCAAAATCACACTAAATACTATCTGATATAGAAAAAGTAAGGGGTGAGCATTCACATACTCAGTAAGAATTCAATTATCTTTTTGAATAAAAGTGATTTCTCAAACTTGTATGGTTAATATATTTAAACTTATTTATTAATTAAATTTATAAATCACTGATATCCAGAATTACTTATTCATAATCAAGTCTAAAACTATATCATTGTACATATCATATATTAACAGGTAGATAAGTGAGCTATCATCCTCTCATCACAGCCCTATAATACCTCTGTAGCAAAAGTATTCAGTATCCTGATATTACTCGTAGGCATATTAGCAAAAACCTGTGAGGGGCTTAGGTCTCTCATATAGTACTGCAACAACTCACCAACGATCTAAAATACCGCAATGCTATAATAGAACTCAAGTATGTGATCTTATAGTATGTACAAGATTAATAGTTCATAACAACCATGCATCCATTGATCAAATCATGCTTTAAAAATCCAACTTGGTATTATTCTGGGATTTATTGTATGTAGACAGTACATCATTATTCATCCCATAATCACACTATAAAAATATGTATAAAAATCTACACAATCTAACCCCAATATAATCCAACAATTTATAGTCATTTCTTAAATCATCGTACAATCACAATTTTTTATAAATAACTTTTAATGTAATTGTAAATCAAAACAAATACTAAATCGGGTAATTAAACTCTTACCTCAATATGACGGTGATACCAGGCTAATGACATTCATAGAATCTCTCGTTGATTACTCAAATGGTCAAACGACAATTTATGGATCCTGATAAATCCATTTAAAAAAGTCACCTTTCGTTGGAGTCTCAAATAGAGAAATGAAGATCACTAATGAATTCAGAGCATTGAAAAATACTAGGTTAGATATATATTTTATCGAAATTGGATCTCAATACGAGATTAGCCTGTGGCACGCAAAATAGTACAATTTTGAACTACAAAATTCTAATTTTTGTTCCACTTTGAAACATAGTGGTATTTTATATCAAAATTCATCTATATATCTCAATGAGCCCAAATTCGAAGTCATAACTAAGTTTCAAGATCCCCAACATTAGATAAGCTCAAAAATCCAAAAATTACAATAATACCACTTTTTGTAAATATTTAGAAAAATATCATCTTTTTTTTAAAAAAATTTACTATACTTTTAGATACTGTTTTTACTTTTGTCAATCGTAATTATTCATAGTTTTTAACCTTCTTTCACTTCATATATTTATCTCAGATAAAATAATTACCTAAATAAATAATTACAAAAATATTACTTTTTACAAACTTGATAAAATGGTAAAAATAGTAAAAATCTTACTAAAGGTGAGTTAACTCGTACAACCACTTAGAGGATATTAGCGACAGTGAGAGAAGACTTCACGTGCTGGCGGTGAGGTAGTGAGATGATGAAAATTTCGATGAAAAATGCAGTTGGAGGCGTGATTTTTGGCAAGGCCGATCTCCATTGTCGAGCAGTGTTTTGTGGCGTTAGTTCGCTGTCGTTGACTCATTGGCAGCTGGGGAAGACCGCAGGCTAGCGTGTGGGCATTGTGGTGGCAATGAAGCTCAGTAGAGGGCTCCTCCTTCTCTCTCTCTCTCTCTCCTTTTCTCTCTCTTAGGCGCTCAGCGTGAGAAGATGCTCTTCTTTGGGGTTTTTATGTAAATTTTAACAACTGTAGCACTATATTATTAAATTCAAATATTTTGAATATTTTAATCTAAAAATACTTATTTACAAATTTACTATTTCTCAAAAAATTACCCATATTAACAACTGTAGCACCATATGTAAATTTTAACAACCGTAGCACCATATTATTAAATTCAAATATTTTGAATATTTTAATATAAAAATACTTATTTACAAATTTAATATTTCTCAAAAAATTACCCATTTGGCCCAAAAATACCTTAGATTTTACAATACCAATGATGAACTTTTTCTAGATTTGAACCTTTCTCGATGAAAACTACAAAAGTATTGAAATAAATAAAAGCTAGACATATCTAGAATAACCTTATGACAATTAGTTTAGGGGGATTAAATCCTTNATTGACATACCACTAACATACGTGGCCATTTTGTTATTAAAAAAAACAACAAAGACATTTATCAAAGTGAAGTGTAAATAAATTAAAAGAGCCCCCAAGAATTCTGTCACTGAAATGTTCCTTTGAAACATCAAGTCTGCGTTGATGATGGAAAAGCAACATTAAAAATAATAATCAAGAAAAGAAGACTTATGGGTCCAACATGAAGGGCAACTTGTTTGGCACAAAGATCCCACCATTGTTTTTCTATAGGCCCAAAATCACCAAAACCCAAAGCAGAAAAAATGCTGGCATGTTATATATGTCGGTAGAAACAACAAAGATCGCACGCCATTATTTTACATACTCATGTGAACTATAAAATCACTTGTCAAACCTTTAAAGGGGAACATAAGTCAATGAATTTTGTAGGTTTTCTAACTTAGTGGGGACTCTTATATTGTAAGTAGCTTATAAAAATTGTGAGCCACAACCACAATCTACTAAATCATTTAATTCAGGTTGCATAATTCAAAAAGAAATTATCTCATCAAACATCACATACAAAAATGTGAAATCAATTAAATTACCAGAATGGAAATACTTACAAATCCAAGTAATGAATTTATTTAGCAGTCAAATTTACTAAAACGTGGATTATGTTTACATATTGTTTAACTATATATTATGTAATCGACTTTTATAGAGAAAGGAACATAATCATTAAGTGTTCTTTTGCAACCCAAATTATAATGGGAAAAGATATGGATAGAACTATTTTGAGTCCAATTGACTTATCGGTTTTTCTATTTTTATCCATTTTTCATTATTTAATTTTTTTTATCTAATTATCTTTTTGTAAATTGACATAAAATATCTTCATAGCATTAAATAATCAAACTTTATTTTTTAGCACACCTCTCACAAATATATACCAAAATATATTATTTATGTGAAATTATAAAATAATCTTAACAAATCAAAATTCTACAAAATTTCGCTATGGTACTGACTTTTTTTTAAATGCTGTTTTGGAGCAAAATAAAAAATAAAAATCATAGTATTCTTTTGTCGTAATTGACCATTCACGACTTTTTTTTTTTAAGTAAACATATTAATCATTAGATCAGAGAGAGGTAGAATGACAAAAGGAGTTATGAAGTTACATATTTAAAATACATTTCTTGTTTATTTCATTTCCGATTCAGATTCTCTATATGGTTGTATCAAGCATCCTCACAACTACAGAACTAACCATTTCTTTCCTCAGTCGCTCAACTCGTCCATCTTTCGGCTTCAGCATAGATATTAGATAACAAAACATAATATGCATCCTTAAGAGGCTACAACTCCGCAAACATTTCTCAGCCACGTCCACGTTTATATGGTTCTCTATTGACTATACACCAGCACTTACATCAAAAACTCGAAAAATCAATGCAAAGAAATGGAGAAAAAAACACCTATGGATTGAAAAGCATAATTAGGATTGTGGGAAAAGAAATGTTTTTATAGAAGCTTATTAATGGACATTTTGATACGTAATGTAAAGTTAAAAGGTGTTTGAAAAGAAATTATGAAAATTAAAATTTTATGGGCGGTCTATTTAGAAAAATGGACGAAAAGAAGGGGAGAAAACAAACAAACAAAAAAAAAAAAGGTGGCACTTTGATCTTTTTGGAGATTAAGGGTTGTTTGGTACATAAGAGTGAG
Organism: Parasponia andersonii; assembly: GCA_002914805.1. Taxonomy (NCBI): domain Eukaryota; kingdom Viridiplantae; phylum Streptophyta; class Magnoliopsida; order Rosales; family Cannabaceae; genus Trema; species Trema andersonii. Next base: position 472,659 of record JXTB01000160.1, on the reverse strand, counting down.
TATGGAATAGGGATTATTTATCCTAAATTCATATTTGAGACTAATTTGGGATTATAATAAATAATTCATAATTCTAAAATAGTTTCTCCTGAATATGACAATTAAGGGCTCTTATATCTCTTTTCAAATTTCAAAACTAATAAATCTTGTATTAGTAATATTTTTTTATATTTTTAAAATTTTAATTAATTTAAAATAAATTTATTATACATTTCAAAATAAATATATCTTACATTATAATAATAATAATAATAATCCAATCCAATATCATTAAATATAAAATAATATTATATTTATTTTAATTTAATTCATTACAATAAGAAAAATTTGGATCCCAAGTTTGCAAAGAGACTCAAATATCCTTGTGAAATCCCATCAAGCCACGTGAATCCCACGAAATCATTTCCGTTTGGAGAGGAGAGAGAAAGAGAGAGACTCCCCAAATCAAAATCCTAAAATTCAGCAAGAAATCCACCTCTAAACGGTGTAAAGTCTCTCATCTCTCTTAAGCTCTTAACCAAGCATCATTTTGCATATTTTCATTCAAATGGTGAGAAGTAGCCTTATCCTCATTCTTGTATCCGGATTGTGTGACTTTGTTTTTTCAGTGCTTATGTTTGTGTATTTTGACCATTGTTTTTCGGAGAAAAGTTATGTTTTTGCATCATTGGCCACGTTTGAAGTCTTATTTTTCTAAGATAGCATAGATTTTAACTAACTTGAGTATTCAAAATGTTATTTTTGGGAGATTAGTTATTTTTATTTTTGTCATGTAATAGATGGGTAAATGGTGACAGATTTATGATTTATGGTAAGAAAATAATTTAACTTGTGGTTATTAATTTTAGACTTAGGGTTAAAAAAAAAATTGGCCTTAAGTCAGAAGCTTTTGACTTTAATTTTGTTTGATAGCCGTAAAACAAATTTTGGCCTTAAGTCAAGAAATTCGTAACCTAGAAATTCGTAACATTTTAAGTGAAAGAAGTTTCTAGCTTAATTTGGTGAAGAATGTGTTATTTCTCCTAAAAATTAGTTTATGTATTACTGGAATGACTTCTAATAATAAGTTTGAATCTCTAAATAAATTAATGAGTATAATACTACATGTCCAAGAATTATTTATTTTATTTTTTTATACCAAATTATGTTGGAAGTGAATTATTTCTTAAATGTTAATTCCACAAAATCTATGATATAAAGTTTATTTCTTTTACCAAAGAGGAGCTATATTTGCACTATACATAATTGTTAAAATACTTCTAAAATAAATAAAAAGACAAGCTAGAATAAAAAAATCAAAAATCATGTTAAAAGCATCATAAACATTTTCTAAATCTAAATTTTTTCTCTAAAAATCCCACCATTCTTTAGGGTATTGGTGGGAACCCTACACATTTTTTTTTCTCATATTTTAATAAACATTTAAATGAGAATCATTATTCTCCCGAATTAATGTCATCAGACCAATTTGATAGGTTGTTAAATCCTTTGTATATATCTTTTTAATATAAAAAAATGTAATTCTAAGGATTCTGTTGAATAATCTTGAATATGCAAGGCTTCTGTCAAAATTAATTAAACACAAAATTGTTAATGAAAATTCCTAGGAAATCTAATGTTTTTCCCCCTACAATACCATTATGATATTGGTTACTTTACTTAGCATGGAACTCTAAAACAAAGTTCAATATACACGTAAGTGATATTCTATTTTCCAGAAAATATTTTGTACTTTTTATTTGCCAAAAATTGTTCAAATTTTTTCTCCTACAACAAAATCTCATTGGACCCGAATTGAAAACTCAATTGCCTGACTTCTTGAGATTTGGGGTACAAATTCTTCTAAAATAAAAAAAAAAAAAAATTGGGGTACAAAGCTCCTACTGGAACTAAAACGGTCCCACTTTTCAAGGTTTGGCTCGTAAGGGATTTCTTCATAAATAAAACTGAATAAAATAAAACAATAACTTGAGACAGAGAGAGTGGTAAGTAAGCCTTGTACTATTGACTCATTGATCAGATCTGATTTAATTTAAGTAAAAACCACTAAGCGCAAACTTAGCTAAACAACCGATCAAGTGTCATAACTAGAGGTGTCAAAATGGGTGGACGAGCTGGGCAAGAGAAAGAATAGGTCGGGCCATTTAAGAAAGTAGGCTTGGTTTGGTCCGAAATTTTAAAATGTAGCCTAACTCGGTTCGTAGGCCCGTCGAGCTCATGAGATTATTATTTGTATAATTAGTTAAAAATAAGAAAATAAAATTTATGAAAAAATAAATAATATGTTACATTTTTTTTCTTGTCGATAAAAGTTTAAAAATAATTAAATAAGGTAAAAGTATATAAGTAGAATAGTTGATAAAAAAAATAAGTATTGGAAAATTATTTAGAATTAGATTGAAATTTGAAAGTGTAAAAAAAAAAAAAAAAGAGTGAGGACATGTATATTTATAAGTATTGGAAAAAATTTGTATTTAAATTTATTTTTGGCGGGCGGGCTAGATTAGCAGACCGGCCCGACCCGATGGACCTAAAGCCTAGGCTCGTTATAATGAGGACCGGACCGGATCAGCTCGTGGGCTAAAATGACGGACTATGGACCGGTCTATTTTGTCCGGCTCATTTTGACACCTTTAATCATAAAAGAATTACCTAAGAGCTATATGGTAGATGCACCATATAAGGATTAAAAATAAATAAAACATGTATAATAAATTATCCATTTTATTTATATATTTAAAATATTATTTATAACCAATGAAACTCCATTTTAATTGTCCTTATTGTTCGTTTTTACAGTAAAATGATCAAGTTTATAAGCTTTTACATTGATTATATCCCATATGCAGATTGCATGACACTAAACTAGGTTTATATTATTGTACATAAGCATTTTTACTCGTTGTATATGATAATAGATATAGTAAAATTGATATACATTTTCCAAAACTGATAAAGTTGACTCTTTTCTATAAAACGAAAAATATGGACATTTATTAAAAATGACATGTGAAAAGCAGCTAAATTGCTAAGACCCCGAGGTATCATATAGGTCCTCATTCATTTTTTTTTAGCGTTTAACTCCTTATTCTCTCTATCTAGTAACACTTGAGTCCCTTGTAACTTTTTCTATCAATTTTTGACGTTAGATATACACATGCTGCTCACGTGAGCTTCTTTTGAAGGGTATTTTGAGATTTTTCTTTCTTCTCTTTTTTCCTTCCTTGTTCTTTCCCTTACTTGACATTGCCTAGCTGCCTCCATTTAAAATGCACACATGCTCCTTCCAGAAATCTCCAGTCCATAAGTGTCATGGTTTCCTTCTCCACCGTGTTACCACACTACTAGCTTTATTGAGAAGAGGTTCGGTTCAAGGTGAAATAAGATCTCCTCAGCTGAAAGTGAACCATTTGACGAAATAGGTTGGCTCAAATAGTAAGAATACCCACTATCTAGAATTTCGGTCCTATATTCAAATCATACTGGAAGTAGGTTTGAAAACCTATTATCCCTTATGGGGGTGAGATGAGAATTGGATAAAAGTAAGTATTTTCTTTTAATTTGTAATAAGTGAAGGTCATTAATTAAGTCCCACTTTTAAACATTAAAAATAAATTGAAATAAAAAATAAAAAGAAGAAGGTAAACCAAAGAAAAAAATTGGAGCGATTAACATCACCCCTCTCATTTCACCTGTGTAGCTCGAACTTGATTTCTCAATCGGAAAAGCAAGGAGTGGAGGCGACTAGGCATGATCGGCAATGACAATAAGAGATAATAGCAATAAAAGTAAAAAAGAAAATTTCTTCCAAAATACATTTTCATTAAGCTCATGTGGTTCTTTAAAAGAAAGATTAGCTCACGTGGATAGCACGTGTTTATTTAAAGTCAAAATTGACAAAAATGTTAAGAGGGACTCAAGTGTTACTAAATAAAGAGGATGAGGAGTTAAATGCTACTAAAAAATGAATGCGGGCTTAAGTGATATGTTGGGAAAAGGCCGAGGAGCCCTAGACCCTAATGATATTAACCCTACAAACTAATAACTTAACTAGATGCACATGTGAGGTGGATTTAGATGCACATGTGAGGTGGATTAGAAAAGGAAATATTCGAACTGATATGTAACTTTACGTTGCTAATAGGAATAACAGAAAGTATATATTCTTAGGAGTGTGCAAGAGAGGATGAATTCGAATCCTAGTTAGATGAGTTTATATATTGTAATTTAAAAAAACAAGTCCAAAAAAATTGTAATATTAAATGTCACATAAGTAAAAAATGATTTTCTAATGATACATGTTGAAAATAAAATTAATAATTCTCTAAAATTATGAATAAAGATAAAAGTAAAGAATATAGGTTCGCTGAGCAAAACATAACTAATATTAACCATTCAATTAGTACTTTCCAATCAAATTACTACTTTCTACTTGATTAAGCAAATGACTCAATTTTTATATATTTTTTTTCTCTCTTTTTTTACTCTCTTTCTAAAGAAACCTCTAAAAAAAATTTGTAATTTTAAGATTTTTTTTTCTCACCCCTTTTGAATATTCATTAGTCCCAAAATATCCACTAGTTTTTTTCCCCTTATAAATTCTTCTCTCACCAATCTTATGTTTATTCACTAATTACTTATTAAAACCTCTACTTTTTTAGAGTTTTTTTTGTCTTCTTCAATATTGAGAGGTATATTACATCCAAATATAGTTATGAATATCAAATTCTAGAAAATATCAAAGAGAAACCCTCGATAAACTCTTTAGGGGGGAAAATTCTTTTCTACAGATTCCGTAAGAGTTTAATAAAGTTGAAAGAGGTTAATAAAACTAATGTGTGTCCTTTTAATGCCCAATGTAAGTAATTTGATAGATATACCTTATATCAATTGGATAGAAGTGGAATGTGTTAATAGGTAATATAATAAGATAGGTAAACAAATTCCTCTAAAAAAATAAAAAATAAATAAATCTATCCGGGCATGTTTGGTATTATTTTTTGTTTTCTGTTTTCAAAATTGTGTTTTCAGAAATGAGAATAAAAATTATTTTATAATATTTTCAGAAAACAATGGGTATTTGGTAACTGTTTTCTAGAAACATTTTTTAGGAAAAAACTATATGAATATAAAAAATCATATTTGTATTATAAAAAAAATATTGAGAGAGAAAAAGTCAAGAAAGATTGACTAAAGAAAAATTCAAGTAAAGGAATAATGAGAGAGAAAGTCACAAGAGAAAAGGTAATAAAAGATAATAATAAGAGAGAAAGTGATAAAGAGAATAGAGAAATAAAAAGTGTTAAGAAAGATAGAAAAAAAAATAATGAAAACACACAAGAGATAGAAAGTAATAAAAATGTACGTGGATAGAAAAGAAAGATAAAAAAATTATAAAAAATAAAATAGCAATAGAGAATAAGGAGATATAATGTGATTAAAAAAAAGTGAAAAGATAGAAAATGATGAGAGAAAAAGTGATGGAATAAAATAAGAAGAGAGAAAGTAATGAGAGAAAATGAGGATTTAGAAAATGTAGTGAGAAAGTGATGAGAGAGAAAATTATGAAAGAGAAATTGATAAAAAAAAATCATGAGAATAAAAATTATGAGAAAATGTATATATGAAAATCATATGAAAGAATTTTTATTTTTTTTCTTGAAAAAAAAAATTAAGAAAACACCTTGAAAACAACATTTTGTTATTCTCTGAATTTTTTATTTTCTTTAATTCTATTTTAAAAAACTATTCTCAGAAAACAATGTCAAATACTCTTATTTGTTCGTAGAGAATAGTTTTCTATTTTTAAAAATAAAAAACTATTTTTTAATTATGATGCCAAACAACCCTTTTGTTTTTTTTAATATTAATGCTCATGTAATTAGATCAAAATGTGCTCGGAAATGCCAATGCTCATTTCATTGATGCAAAACAAGAACAAAAATTTCAATTAACATGAGTATTATGCTATTGTAATTAGATTGAGCAGATTTGTGCTTAAATACATAAACTGTCAAAATCAAATTGCGCAGTATGGCATAGTATTTGGCTTCGCAATATGGTCTGAGGTCGAACTTTTTTCTACATTCACAATGTGGTTTAGAATGCGGATTAAATTTTCTATTTCTGTAATTACTTTTGCACCACGCCACATATATGTATGCACATGCCATTTTTTTTCTCAATATATATACTGATTTTAGAAGAAGGATTATATATAAATTTACATTTATATGCAAATATATATATATATTGTTGGTTTCTGATTTACTATCAACTATTTGTGTAAAAATCCAGATTTTGGGAGGGTAATTTGGACATTTTATTAAATTTCAGATATAATAATAGATGGATTAATTTGCAAAAGTTTTGTACAGAATGAGTAAATTACAATTTGTGGGAGACTAATTTGAAAGAGATTTGAAATTTTAGGGACTATTGTGCAATTTTTAAAAAATTACACAGCTCCATAAGACAGGGCCACATGACCCTTTCATTTTTCTCTCTCTTCTCTCCCTGACGCTCTCTTCTTTCCCTCACTCTCGGTTACTCTTGGCTGAAAGTGCAGGGCCACCGCGGGAGCCACCTCGGGCTGTCGTCCGCCCCTCCAGCCCACCGGCGTCGACGCGCTGTGCTGCCAAGAAGCTCCATCAGCCGTCGCCAGCAGTCGCCAACCGCTGTTTCACCAGAAAACGCCATTAGAGCTGTTCAAAGCTTTTCATCACCGGCGTCGTTTCGGGCTGTTTCAGCTCACGTTCTTGGGTTCGTTGGATTCGTCTCGTCGCAAAGATTGTCAAGGTATACATATCTTAACCCTATAATGTCCGAATCAAAAGTTGTCATTTTTGGATATTTTAAATTTAAATTTGATTTTTTGATCCAGCCGTTAGATTGTGTTTTTGTTATCATTTTTAGATTGTACTTAGAAAATGGAGAAGTTTGATATATATATTGCCTATGTTTGGTGATTGGCACGAAAATCGAAATCAGACGACTAAGATTTGCCTTGTTTTATGTGCCACTGGTGCGGTATGGGCTCGGACCTAAATTGGACAAATTATATATCTAATCTAACTATTTTTAGTGCTTGGAATTCAGTAAAGAGATCCGTTTGTGGAATTGAAGCTCCGTTGAAAAGTTGATTTTTCACAAGAGGACGATCGAGGGCTTGGAATTGGTTCCCGACCTTCCGGGCGATCGTCAACGTTACCTTGAGGATTCAATAGCGTGGTATCGCTATTCGAGCGAGGTAGGGACTCAATTACCTTTGTTTTATATTGTTTTCGAATAAAATTTATTTTTTGTATCATATGAGAACAAATGTGATTTTTGGTTTTTTTGAACATCTGTGATGGGAATTGATTGCATGATGTATACATATTGTATTGTTCTGGGAATTTTTTGAATGCAGGTTATTTTGGGTATATTGAAAATATGGTCGTTATGCTGTCCGTTTTCCTATAAAACCTAATATGTTAAGTTTATTGAAAAACTCGAGCATGATTATTTTCACACTTCAGTTCTGTATTGCACGTATTATAGGATCATACATGAGCACCGTATTAGGATCGTGGGTTTACAGTATGGCGCTGCGTGCTCCACCGTTAGTGTAGAGTCTGGAAACCCGCGCGGGATTTTGGTACTTCTGATTACCTCCCCATTTGACAGACATAGGCAATTCGATTGCCCCTCCAGGTTTGGTAGGCGACACACGGGTGTCCCCTCTGGGTATGGGCTTAGGTGTCAGGCAGGTTGTTAGGCATACTTAGTGCTATCATCCTGGGTTTTCACAGATTAGAGGATAAGAGCTCATGAGTATGGGTTGATTTGTGTCACGTACATATGAATTAAATTGTTTTGATTACACTACTTTATATATATATATATATATATATATATATATGGTTGCCAATCCAATAGGTATTTTTTTCTTTACCTATGGGTAGATATTTTTTTTTTAGCCGTTGGATCACCATCTAATGGTGATCCAATGGCTATAATGAAGTGCATGAAAAGACGTGCATCATTAATGTTCTTTCTCTCTCTTACTTTTTACAATAAAAAAATATGCATGCTAAATTTTCATTGGCCAAATTGATACCTATGCATAGGTAAAAAAAAAAAATATACCTACTAGATTGGTGCCCTATATATATATATATATACATATATGAATTTTTGGTTTGGATTATATATATATGTATGTTTTGGACTAAACTAACCATGCAGGAATTCTCCATCACTAAAATGTTCTCGACCGAGGTAATTATTTTTCCTTTTGGGCATTTTATGCTCACCCCCCTTACCTTCTTTCTTAGATGGTATTTAGTGCGATCTTGGTGATCAAGAGGAGTAATAGGTCATCTTGACTGTAGTTCATTTCTTGATAATGCTAGAAGTTTGTTGTCATAGTGTTTGGATTGTTTGGGTTTTGTATTAGCATTGAACCAAGATTATTGCTTTCTATTTTGTTTGTGAACTTATGTATGCCATTATGAGATTTGAGTTTCGTTGTAGATGATGGTGATGCTTGGACTTATATTTGATTTCGTGTTTTTAAATTATTATTCAGTCTATGTTTAATGGTGTATACGAACTGTGAGAATGGTTCATAGGATAAAATTCTAATTATTTTATTTAAATGGACTGTTTTATAAAACTAGAATTTTTGACACTTTTCAAATAAATCAAAGAATTTCCAATCTTTGTGAAATTTTCCCTTTTGCCACTGGCCCGGATTTTGGGTTGTGATAATTTGTTTTGAAATATTCTAAATTTTAGATATTTGTGTTTAAATTTATTCAGTTGGGAATTGTATATCTGCTTGGACAAGTACAAGTGTATTGACTTCTTTGGATATTTTAATGTTGTGTTTCTTTTTAAATGATTTACTTTAGTGGTTGTAACTTTTAAATATTGTTTATTCAATAAGTAATGATAGGGATACTAAAATTTTACACCAAATGATGTAGTATGGATTTCAATCACTTCTTATTTTAATGTGATGTTATACAATTTAAAATTATTTGACTAAAAATAATGACAGATCACTAGTATAAGTTTATGGTATAAGATTTTAGTGTCCTAATCTTCACTTTTATTAAGACAATTACTCCTCAATTTGTTAGTGTGTTAGTGTTAGGGCTAACGATTTCTTTCTATTATACTTTTGTGGTTTGATTTATAATTTTTAATATTGCCTAACCTCCATCATGTTCATCTTTCATTGTCATTGTTTTTCTTTAGGGAAGTGATAAATAATAGATTTATTTAATGTTACATGGTGTGTTCATGTCATGTATTAATGTGAAAAATAAATAATTAAAACATGAGTGGAAAGATAAAAATTGAGTCATAATTAGAGTTATCAAGAGGGTCGGACCGATCCATTAGCATAGTAGTATGGCTAAAATACAACATGATATGACACATCATGTTAAATCGTGGGCCGTATTAAGCACATGACACAATCATATGAGCTATACCGAATCAATAAATTAGGTACGATACATATACAATCACGACATAATAGCATGATAGACACGGCATGTTAACATATTAAATATATGTTATTATATTTGTTTTTCTTATATATATTTTTAATTTATTTTTTTAATTTTCCTTAGTGGAATTATTAAGTAATTCGTTGAAAATTGGGAGGATATTATAACTAAAACAAGGACAAAAGAGAAAAAAGGAATGCAAATAACATATCACATAATATGGGAAGAAGATTTTGCAAACTTAGAGTCAAATAGCAACGAGGAAAATGAATAAAATTTTGTTATTTCTTATGTTGTAAGGGATTTAATTCCTAAACATTTTTATCATTTTTGTTAGTGGTTTCTTTCATAAGTAATGAGTACTATTTTTCTTGAGTAGAACTTTTTTTCGATTAGGTGTTATCCAGTCAAGTTTTAACGAAGCTCGTATGATTTCTTATTTTTAGGTCTTTTCTAGTTACTTTTGTTTTCAAATGGTAAGTTCTAAATTATTGTTTACTTTCTTTCTATTTTTCTTATTAATAATAATTATCTTTCAAAAGTCATTAGGCAAGAGATTATGGAGATAGTTAGGTACTAATCTTGTTGAGATACTTTTACTCTATATGGATGCTTTTTTACATTGACAAACTTTCTTTCAAAAGAAAAAAGAAGAATTTTCAAATAATTATGAATTGAGGATTAAGTAAGTACAACGCAAATCTAGTTAAGATAAAATTTTACATTAAATTTACCTTTCTTTTTTTATATAAATTCAAATTATTTGAAAAAAATTGATAAAAAAAGACACTAAAATTAATAAAATTTATTAATTAGATAAGTCAATTTCGACCTAAAAAGATTAATACGTCTAGACACGTAGATTGATATAGCACACTACAAAAGTACCTCATGACATCACGTTAAAACATGAGCTAATAGGCTGTATTGAACTAATGATTTTATTTTAGGAGCTGGCACAACACTACTTAAAAGTATGTTTATACTCAAATTAAATAAGTTGTGTCGATACGACACAACGCGTTTGACACCAAAATCACAATATGACAAGAGAATTACCCTATCCTTTTTCAATTTACAGTAATACCTCGTTACGAATGACATAAATGCACTTATGTAACATTAAGTAGAAAAAAAATATGCAAATATCCAATGAACATTTTCTATATATAAGTTTGGAACTTTGGAATAGCTAATATCTTTGTTTTTAAATTTTCTTTTAAATTTTGATTGGATTGGATATATTTCGCAAAAATAAACTATTATGTTACATGGATTAACTCAGATATACTTTCTATGTAATATGTACTTTGAGACGTCTTTTAATCCACTACAAAGGGAATTCAATCGGACATGATGAGATGTCACGCGATCATTGGGCAATGAAAAGCACCCCGCAAAAAGGACCATAGAAGATGAAAACTCAACTCTCCAAAACCCTAACGCTTTTGTTGGCTCCCACTGACGCAAACTCTCTCTCACTTCACCCACCAAGAGCGAAGAGAGAGAGATACAGAGAGAAACCCAGCCAGCGGTAGGGTTTTAGCGGAGCGAGAGGTTCAGAAGCTGAACTAGGGTTTTTGCCAGAGGCTGAGAACACGAAGATGGTGGAGGACAAGGGCAAAAAGCCAAAGCTCGCTGACAAAAGCGAAGACCAAAACTCTGATAGCATCGATGAGAAGCTCGTCCTTTCCATCGAGAAATTGCAGGAGATTCAAGACGAGCTTGAAAAGGTTTAATACCCTCATACCTATATGTATATAAATATAGGCTTATGGATGTTTTCAAGGTTGCGTGCTATTTAATCCAGAAAATTAGAGAAGAAAACAATAAAGTATTTATTTCCTCTGTTTTTTGTGAATTGCTTGGAAAATTCAGCTTAATTCAGCCGTATATATGTATGTATAAATATATACTTGTATGATATATTTCTTTGGAGTGAACTTGTTGGTGTTAGGCATATTGAAATAGCCCTTAAAGCGTATGCGTTGAATGTAATACAATTGAATGCTAATTTAGTTTTCTGGGTCAGGGGAATTAACTACCACATTCAGAATTGTTTTGCATTCTTGGTTTTTACACATAGTTTTGAGTTCTACACCCTTTTGCTTCTAGATAGACCTGGGGAATCTGAATTCGTGGCCGGTATTATTGTAATTAATTTGGGATTTAAGTATTCTGGATATTTTTACTGAAGAAATATAATGTAAGATCAACACTACACTTAGAGTTTATGACCTTACTCTAAGGTGGAGGAACGAAAGGAGTAACTCTGTTCAATTTTGAGTTTGGAGTATGATCATATGTTTTTGTTAGCAGTAACAAACTATTCAGAGAGTTGTCTTAACTTTGTATTGTTTTATCTGTATTTCCTAGATTAATGAGGAGGCCAGTGATAAAGTCTTGGAGGTGGAACAGAAGTACAACGAGATACGCAAGCCAGTCTATGATAAGCGGAATGATATTATAAAATCTATTCCTGACTTTTGGTTAACTGCTGTTAGTTATCTGTTTCCCCCTTTAACTTTTGGAAAGAGATTATGGTCTTTTTGTTTTCTGGTTAGCGGATCTTTTTAATTAATGAGTTTCTTTCTTCGTTGCAGTTTCTGAGTCACCCTGCTCTTACTGAGCTTTTGAGTGAAGAAGATCAAAAGGTTGGGCTTTTATTCTTTCATGGTCTAGAAATGTATTACTGCCTTTGTTCATTTTATTACAACCTTGTTTGAAGATCATACAATTCTTCAGTACCTACTTCCCTTGAGATTTTCTAGGCAAATACTTTTTGGAATCTGGATAGTTCTTTTTCCATGTCCATAGTATACAATATAGTGATTTTTGGGCTCATCATTATTGTTTATTTTTCAGATTTTCAAGCACTTAACTTCTCTAGAAGTTGAAGATTTCAAAGACGTGAAGTCGGGTTACTCGATCTCATTTGTGAGTTTATCGTATTTTCTATGCTTATTTATCTTTGAAACCCATTAGGGTTTTTATATTTTATGGTGTTTAAAAGTTTCAACTGTTTGATATACTAAATGGAGATGGTGTTGTCTCCGTAACTCTACAGAACTTCAGCCCCAATACTTATTTTGAGGATACAAAGATTACAAAGACTTTTACCTTCCATGATGAAGGAACAAAAATTACTGCTACATCAATAAAGTGGAAAGAGGGAATGGTATGGGCTTTCTATCGCCGGTGTAGTCGTAATCTAATTTTTTTTTCCTTTTTTGTTTTCCCTTCCTTTTGGTATTGTAACTAATTGCATACATATACCTTGTTAAGGGCATACCTAATGGAGTAAGCCATGAGAAGAAAGGGAACAAGCGGCCTCCTAGTGAAGAAAGGTTCTCTATTGAGATGGACATGAATCCTATATATTTTTTGTTTTTTTAAAATAGAAGGTTAATGTAAGCAACATTTTCAGTTTGAGGCATCCTCATTATCGATTAAAATGTTTGCTGATACAGTACTACTCAAGTTTATCTTGCATATATGATGAGTGGATTTTCACTTTTTTGAATTACTATTAATTTTTTATTTCAACAGTTATTAATGATATGAATGACACCTTTTTGTTTTCCTTATGGTTGCCTCTGAATCCTTCTTGACTTCTTGTTGGTCAGCTTGGCACATTAGATATTTGTGGTTAAAATTAATTTCTAAAGTAAATATTCTACTTGGTGCACTTCTATCTTTATTTGTTGCTTTTATGTTTGGTCCTTTCATGTAAGTTCTAGTTTACTTCCCTTCTTTTGTGTCCAAAGAAAATGCATCTCCATTCTTATTGAGACTAATTTATTTCCATTTGAAAGCTTGCATACTTATTTCCTGTTTTACCCTTTTGATACAGCTTCTTTGGTTAGTTTACTGATACTTCCTGTTCTACATTTTGATTCAGCTTCTTTAGTTGGTTTACTGATACTCAACAGAAAGATGACATGGATGAAATCCATGACGAGGTTAGTTTTGAAGCAACTATGTTTATGCTAAAGTAGCATCATTTGAGATTATTGTCTTGGAACTCTTTGCTGAATCTATAACCTACTTTGCTGCTTTGCAGATCGCAGATATCATAAAAGAGGATTTGTGGCCGAATCCCCTTACATATTTCAACAACGTAACTATCATTTAAACAATATGCCTTTGTTTATTGCTAAGTCTATGTTGCTTTCTGAATGTTCTAACTATATTTGATTACCTCTTTGACTCAGGATCCTGATGAGGAGGATTTTGATGATGAAGCTGATGAAGAGGTAAATAAAAATTAGAACATAGCCCTTTTAGTTCATAGTGAAACTAGTCCTATACTGTTTTAAGTGCATGAATGGGATTTTGTTGGGCTTTAAACAATATGGCAATTCCACAATGGATGCATTTTGCTAAATGAACGTACGCTCCATTCTGTTTGCAACTGGTAGATATTATAGTACGAGTATACTCTCTTTGTTATTTAATTTTGTTTGGCTCCTCAGTTTGGAGAATGTATAGCTGTGATTACCGTTAGTTGATCATCTGGCATTTGAACATATAAAACATTTGCTTACTTTTGGAAACTTGACTCTTGGCAGGGAAAGGACGACGATGATTCTGAAGAGGATGATGAAGACCAAGACCAAGAAGACGACGACGAAGATGGTGATGAGGATGACGGCAAGTGAAGTTCTAATTTGGGTGTTGGTTGTTTCGTTTTTTGCTCAGCTGTGTAAAGTGGTATGTAGTGGTTGCTATAATTATTATCAGGTTAAAGGGGAGGGTGACCACCTTAACTCTTCAGGATAGATTTCTCCATCGTGTAGGCATACTGACTGCTCTCATGGTCGGTGGTTTTCTGAACTTCCTCCTCATCTTCACATTTTGTCCTTTCTTCCTCCCCCCCTTTAGTTTTCTTTTTTTGTCCAAATTTTTTTTAACTATGAGGTTATTTTTGTGGCATCCTCCTTTATATGCAAATTTATAGATTATATGATGGTATCTTGCCTCTTTGTTCTATAATTAGTATTATTGTTTGTTTCTTTGTTAAGATTGCACCATTGAACGAGGAGGTCTGATTTGAGATGTGCTTTTTTTTTTTTTAAGCTTAAACCTGTGTGTTCCATTTGTAAGCTTATCGAATCATGGTGGCATAGATTGTTTGCAACAATTATAATTTCGATAGTTCTCAACATGTAAGAGTTTCACACCCCCCCTCCTCTTCTCTTTTGTTGGGAAAAAAATTTGATTAATAATAAGAGGATAGTACAATACAAAAGGGAATTTTGATTACAAAGTAAACAACCATAAAAAACTCTTGGAAGAAAAATGCACATTGGGATCTTGATAGGGATTTATGCAGATGATTGTTGATGTGTTTTGATAGAGCTCTATGTTGAAGTGATTAGCTCATTATGACCCTTTATTAAGCACATGTTGGCGTCTCTTGTTTCTCATCAGAAATTTCTCATCAGAAAACTACACGAGGATAAACATTATCTTACGTATGCACTAGATTTGAACAGATTTGGAAAAAAAATTACTATAAATCAAAGATCTAGGTGAGCTAAATAACATAAACATAAACAAACATTATAAAATATCACATATCTAGATTTGGGGGACTTAAGATGATATTTGGGGGACTTAAAGATCATCTTAGATCTATATCTAGGAAGAAGACAATCTTCTTATATGGGAAGATTATTTAACACTAAAATAAGAAATAAGAAAGAAAACTATAAAGAAGCCAATTTGGAGAGAGGGAAAATATCTTCTTGTCAACAAAGGAGGGTTGCTAATGGAGGAAGGATGACTTCGAGAAGTTAAAGTTGATTAAACGAATAAATATACATCGAAAAATGCTTTACTTTTATTTTTTTGTCATGCTTTTATCTCCTATAATATATTTATATTGTGTGTGTGTATATATATAACCTCACTCCCCATCATTAATTGTATTACAAATAGACCTTTCTTTGCTATTATTAATATACAACAAATAGACCTTTCTTTGCTATCATTAATATACAAGTGCTAACAGCTGTATAACTACTAATATCTCACAAAAATAATACAAAAATACATGTCGGAACTCATATAGATATTAATAGATTATTTTATTTTATGGAATGAGCGGAATGATTCTATGTTCAGTACTTCTTTTTAAGGTTATGTTTGGTAAGAAGGAAAATGAAGAGGAAGGAAAGTATACGAGAGATCATGAATGGAAAATAGAACTGTTAAAATGGGAGCCGAGTTTTAGGTGTGAATAAGTCAGGCCAGGCAAGCCCAACCCTTACGGGTGAAAGGGGAGCCTCGCCAAGCCTTATGGCCCAAGTAGGTCCCTTGGCCAGCCAGGCCTAGGCTTGCTCAGCACGGGTCAACAATAGGCCCTTTTTTTAATTTAATTTTTTTTAAAAAATTTAATAATTAAAAAAATAATATATATTATACATATAAGCACCAATTTAGTAGGTATTTTTTTTTATCTATACATGGGTATCATTTTGGCTAATTAAAATATTTCATATACGTCTTTTTATAGTAAAAAGTAAGAGATAAATAACATTAATAATGCACATTTTTTCATACACATCATTGTAGTCGTTAAATTACCATCTAATGGTGGTTCAACGACTAAAAAAAAAATAACTATACATAAGATAAAAAGATACCTATTGGATTAACAACCATTATATATAAGTCTTATCAAAAATACATATATATTATTTATTTTTTCAAATTTAAAAAACTGGGCCGGTTTAACATCTGAGCCAAGGTGATAGACCCAGCTTAGTCATGGGAGTATGACCGGGCTGAGCCTGGGCCTATCTTGAACGGATCGGGCCGACTTGTAGGTTACAATAATAGGTCGCGGGCTAGCTTGTTTGGCTCGACCCATTTTGATAGTTTTAATAAAAAAGGATGAAAATGTTGTTTGGTAGAAGAGAAAAATGGAAAAAAAAAAAAAAAGGTAAATTGGGTAGATTCGAATGTTTCTCCCTCAAATTAGCGAAGAAAGGTGTGGACACTTTGTAATTATTAAATTGCACTTACTAATTATAAAAGATGATAAACATAAATTTTAATATAAAGTTAAAATTACATTTTGGTTGGAAAGTACTTTTTATCTTTTCATTTTTACCACCATTATCAAACGAAGGAAAGCTAACATATTTTCTTTCCTTTACTAAAGAATAATTGGGGATTTAATCGTTTCTACTTCTTCATTTTTTCCATTGTCTTACATTTTATCGAACGTAGTTAAAGGTTAGTTCATTCTTGGACAAAACTAAATCATGTGTTGTATATGGATTCCTATTGGGTGAAGTATACAACAGACTCGATAAATGGAATGATAAAGAGATAGCTGAATCTTAGTTCAAGGTTTTCTCGTTCACCCTTGAGTTTTGGAGCCGACAAACAATAGCTTCTAGTTTTCTTTATCTCAAGGAAAAACGAATATTCCAATTTAGTTTCTTCAGTATAAGAAAAGAAGACATTTAGTGAATTAATTAATTGGACAATGTCCTATGTCTCTTTCAGCAAACAAAGAGAATCCGCACTCCTAAGTCATCAATTCTTAATTTAATAAAACTATCATTATAAATTAAGCGTTGGGTGAACCATTGTTTGATCAATCCTAGTCCTAAACAATAAAACACAGAGAAACACAAGAAAGACCTCAAGCTTTTGAAATGGCTAATTCAACCATTCCCACCGTTGATGTCTCTCCTTTTCTCAAAGAAGGTGATGAGAATGGAAAGAAGAGAGCCATAGAGGTTATAAACCAAGCTTGCTACGAGTATGGTTTCTTTCGGATCACCAATCATGGGGTTCCACTTGGCTTGATGAATCAAGCCCTTGATATGTGCAAGGAATTCTTTGAGTACCCAGATGAAGAAAAGCTCAAGTCCGGTCCTCGGTCCGGTGGGCTTCTTCCC
This sequence comes from Parasponia andersonii, assembly GCA_002914805.1. Taxonomy (NCBI): domain Eukaryota; kingdom Viridiplantae; phylum Streptophyta; class Magnoliopsida; order Rosales; family Cannabaceae; genus Trema; species Trema andersonii. Next base: position 455,237 of record JXTB01000160.1, on the reverse strand, counting down.
GCCGGCTATAACAGGCAACCACCACACTCTGCTGATAAGAACGAGTACTTGGTAGTGTGTTCTCCTAACTCTAATGTCAATGTGTACCCACAAAACCCACCTCAGTTTAGGTATGTAGTTAAATATTATTTTGTTAAGAAAATACAAGATAGGACTTGCATTTTATTTTGCAAAGTCTAAATGCAAATTTATTTATTTTCTAAATTAAAGTTACGAAGTTGCGTGTTTTTTCTCAGTTGATTTTTCACCATTACCTTTTTTCTCTTCGTTTGAATTTTCAAGTTACATCATTTGTTGCCAATTTTTAGTGTAAATTTTGAAAGAAAAAAAAAAGTACGAGTCCCGAACAATGCCGCACTGATATTTATTGTCTAATGTACTCAAAAAGACAGTTTCTTTCTAATTTTGAGTTGTTTCTTTTGTTTTCAATTGCTTTTGGATTTTGAAGTGATTTGTCATTGTTAGGAAAGTATTGGAAGACATGTTCTTGAAGTTGACCAAGATGGGTTTACTTGTGGAGAGCATTTTGAATGAGTGTCTGGGACTGCCTCCTAATTTCCTCGAGGAGTATAATAGTGATCGGAGCTGGGATTTAATGGTGGCTCACCGTTACTTCCCAGCGACCGAAACCGAGAACAACGGAATCGCAGAACATGAAGATGGGAATTGTTTTACCTTTGTGTTCCAAGATGAGGTTGGAGGCCTAGAGGTTTGCAAGAACAAGGAATGGATCCCACTTACTCCCGTTCAAGGCACAATAGTTGTCAACATAGGCGATGTAATTCAGGTATTCAAAGTATCCACACTCCTCTAGCTAGGGTTAATTTTTTTTTTCAATGTTTTTGAGTTCATTAAATTGTATCATATTTACATTCTATATGATTTTGATATGTTTCTTCTACTGTGGAATAGGTATATTCTCTACTTCGCAAGTGTCTAGTACTAAACGCATTTGATACACTTCCTTCAAATATCTTCAATGGCATATTTCCTCTCTTTGGTCCAACCTAGCTTTATTGTGATGATATCCAAGTTCTATGTTGGGTATCCAATTGGGAGAGCTAACCAACTTATTTATATCTCTAACTAGTAATTACAGGCAAGTCTAGAAGTAACATGGAAATTATGTTCATTTACAAGTCTAAATGGATAACTATATTTGAGTTACTTGTGGAAGTAAAACTTGGAAAGTTACTTTCTCAATTATGCAACTTGCCTACTTTTCTTTTCTGTTTAAATCATGTTATTGAGTGGTTGTTTTTTGTGGTGGACGCTTGTTGTGAGGTGTTAAGCAACAACAAAATGAAGAGTTCAACTCACAGAGTGGTGAGAACAAAGGGAAGAAGCCGATGCTCGTTCGCCTTTTTCTATAACTTGCAGGGAGACAAGTGGGTTGAGCCATTGCCCAAGTTCACTCAAGAGATTGGAGAGTCACCAAAATACAGGGGATTCATATACAAGGAGTACCAACAGTTGAGAGTTAAAAACAAGAGCCATCCACCTTCTAGACCTGAAGATGTGATTAACATCACTCATTATGCAATCACCAACTAAGAAGAGGACTTAAGATGCTATTACAGTATTAGTGGCATGGGCTACCTAGCTGCTTTTTTTTTTTTTTTTTTTTTAAATTTCTCTTCCACATCTTTGTAACTTCTAACAATCTAGATTTTCACTCCGTCCCATAAATCTTAAGGTAAGACTATTCTTTCTTGTTTCTATTTTGATAATTCTTTCTTATGTGTGATTAATCTTCCGATTCTTAGGAACCAATAAAATAAGAAATCATCCGCTTCAATCAACTTATTTTTGTTCAAAAAGAAAAAAGAGAAATCATCGTTCGAAAAAAGAGGAAAAAGCTTGATAGGTTATTGCTTAATTCTTCTTGTTTACGGTGAGTTTGTTTCACCTCAATGAGCATCAACAGTAGGATAATGATGATTCCCGTTTAGATGATTATCGAAGTTTTGGAATGAAATGTCCTTTTGGACTTTGTAGATGTCAAATTCTATAATTGAATTTGTATACGGGTTCATGACCACTTGTAATTTTGTATCTAGAAAAAAAAATTGTTAATTTATTAGGATTGTACTCATAAGAGTTTCTTAAATATACTCTTTGCAGGGATCAAACCCTGATGTAGTTTTGAGTCCCTCGTAGAAGAGTAAAAAATTAGTAAAACTGTATAAGAGAATAAAGAAGACGGTTATATATATTTCAGTAGTGGCTGTACTAAAAAAGATAGATAGTCCTCGAATGAATAGAATATCCCCAATTTATAGGCAAATACGAGATATTTAATAAATAGAAAGCTCTAGTAATTATATAATTAAAAATAATTATTTTGGGTAACTTAGTCAAAATAGGGTACTTAGTTTATTTGATTTTGAGTATTAATTTAGATGATTACCTGATCTTTATTTGATAGGTACCTTGAATTTCTAATTATTATCCATTCAGAAAATATATTCATACCTTTCATAAATAATCAAAATAACACGTGGCCGACTAAGGTAGAATTGACAAACTCTAGCTCTAATAATCAGTCCAACTCCTCAGTACGAGATTACTCAACTTGAGAAATAGACACAAAAAACTTTCTTTTGTCTCTATTCTTTCCTGTACATTCATAAGTTTTTTGGATAAGCATAGGTAATAGTGCCAAGTAGTCAATAATCACATGCCACGAATTTTTATGTAAAAGATAAAAACAATCATTAAGTAGAAATCGGCTCTTATAGTAGGACTACATTATACCAAGTGTGGAAAGTCTTAGAGGAGTTTACACCTAGCCAAATCTTGTTTGACTATGGGTGTATGGCTCTTATGACATGTATGACAAGTTACCATGAACCCCTGTAACATAGGATAATGATTCTCATTTAGATGATTATTGAAGTTTTGGAATAAAATTTTCTTTTGGACCCCAGAAGAAATTATGGGAAACCATAAAAATAGGGGCTTATACGTATATGACAAAAATTTAGACCAAAACTTAATATATCTTCAAGATCCAAACTTAATAGCTAAATGTCCACCTATTGCCCTATTAGAATATGTTGTATCGAGAATACCATTCTAAAGCCCAAAACCACTGAAACCTGAAAATTTCTCATGCCACCTTCATAATAGTGGAGGTCAAAGAGGGAAAGAGCTTCAACAAAAATAGTAGAGAGAGCTTTAACGTAATAGTAGAGAGAGAGAGAACAATTATAATGATAAAAAAAGCTATTAAAAAGGACAGAAATGCAGAAGCACAAAAATCTAAAGCTTATGATTTAAAAAAGTTGGACATATTGCTATAAAATTTAAAAATGGGTCATCTACTTAGCAAAATTTTAAAAAGCGAACATCTAGTTAAATTTCTCATGAAAATATCATTCCTCGACTACCTTAAATGTACGACGTTACTGGTAAACACTCTTTTTCTTTTAAAATTATTAAATTTTTGTAGAGAATTTGTAATGTATGTCCCTTTTTCTATATTAGTATTAGAGATGACCCCTAAGTAATTTATAGCTTAAAGATTTTAATTTCTTTTTTAAGTTTTTCTATTTCTTTTATAACTATTAACGATAAATCACTATTAAATAGTATATTTATTTTTTTCTCCTAGTGTATCATGTGTTTACTTGGTACATTTTTATATGTACCATATCCTGATCTTAAATTGTGGTAGATATCTTTTCAATTATTGTTATATCTTTATGAGATTGATAAATCTTACGAGATTTTTCTAAAAAGAAAAAAATATTCTTAAGATTAAGTTTTTTGAGTTCGATAGATATTTTCCTACTCGTAATGGATCCGTTTATGAGCTTATTATATCTAATTTCGAAAATAATAATTCTATTAGTGGAATTAGTAGATATAAAAAAATACTAAGTACATACATAGATATAGATAGAGATGGCAAAATGGGCGGACTAGCGGACTTGGGAAGGAAAACGGGCCAGCTCGGGCTGGCCCGTTTGAGAAGACGAGCTAGGGCTTTCTTGACCTGGAATTTTGAAAGTAGAGCCTAGCTAGGCCCATATGCCTGCCTGGGCTCTTCGGCAGGTCAGATTGGCCTGAATCGGTTTNAAAATAAAATTTATAAAAAAAAATAAATAATATATTATGTTTTTTTTCTTACTAATAAAAATTTATATATAATTAAATAAGCGAAAAATATATAAGTTGAATAGTTGATAAAAAAATTTAAAATAAAAATCTTAAGAAAATTATTTAGAATTAGATTGAAGTTTGAAAATGTGAAAAAAGTGAAAGAATGTGTATTTATAAATATTAGAAAAAGATTTATATTTAAATTTATTTAAAAACTTAAAAAAATAATAATAATTTTTGGCCAGCCTGGGCCGCCCAGTTTGGTTTGACTTATTTTGCTACTTCTAGATATACACAAGCAAAAGAAAAAAAACATTATTCGATAACAATTCCCCGGTTAATGATGGTAAAGTTTATTTTATGCAATTTCATGAATTCATGGAGTTAAAAGAAATTAAAACCTCTTAACTAACAAATGTACTTTAATTCATATGAAATTTTGGGTTTTAATATGGGTAATAGATAAAATCACAACAATTATATATATAAAAGTGTACCGAGTACATATATAGTTATAACAAGAGAAAAAAGAAATATAGAATTTAAGAGTGATTTCCTGCTAATGGCCATAAAGTTCACTTTATGAAATTCCGGGAAGTCATAAACATTAAGGGAAAAAAAATGTCTAAAAACCTCTTAACTAACAAATGAACATCAATTTATAAAAAATCTGAGTTTTGATGTGGGTAGCTTTGGTATTTACTTTCAGTTGGTATCTAATTGGATCATTTGGGGCATTTACTAATTCTAAGCCCAAAAGGTGATATGTATACCTCTTACAAAATTTTTGGCCTAAAGTATTAAAAGTTAAAAAAATCTGGATGTAATGAATTTTTTTTTTTGAAAAATTCTAATTTATTTAGAAAAATAATACTTTTACAAAATATTTAAAAAATTCCATTTTCTTCGAAATTGATATTTTTCAATAGTATTCGAAATAATCAATTAGATTACTTAAAGTAACTAATCAAGTTTAAGTAATTGATCAAATTACTTCATATAACTTGATTCCCTACCTTAAGTATCTTATCGATTAATAAAAAATAGAATTATTCTAAATACTTTTAAAATAGTATTTTTATAATTAAATCAGGATTTTTTTCAGAACAATTTCAAATTCCAAGATTTTTAAAATTTTTTTAAACTACCATTAAAAATCAAATTTCCTATATATATACACCTACTTATTCAACCCTTCTAGAAGATAATTGGACTTTCCAAAATTATATTACTATTAAATGTAATAATTACTATTACTCTAATGATATTATGGAGATGCATAGCATAAGAGGGGAATTCTGTAAATGTTAATGACAGATAATGATTCTTGGATTATGCACATACGTGATTTTTGGATTAACTAAGCACATAAATGATGTTTTTACAGTCGTTATCTAATTCTATCTTTTTAAGTAAACTTGTTAGAAAATTGTAGGTATAAAAGAATACGTCTGATAACTATTCCTAATATAGGAAAATAGACATACGTAATTACAAATGCAACTCATTAAATGTAGGAATACTATCTCAACAATGTGTACAAAATAAAATTCTATATCAAAGGATAAGGACGAAAATATTGGTGTCCTTAAAACATATTTTGAACATCTGGACACTTAATCCGATGTAGTATGGTCGTGGTGCCTTCTCCAAGATTTG
>JXTB01000160.1:439114-449204 GCA_002914805.1 Parasponia andersonii | reverse complement strand
GCCAGTTGAGGCGAGGGTCGGCGTTCCCAGACAGCAGACCCTTGGGGCCTCGGACCGCCAGCTGTCATGGACTTGAGGTCTGTCCGGTTGAGCCGTTTGGGGTCAGTGATGGATTCTGCCTTAAACTCGGAAGACCCACATGCCGATGCCGGGATCACGTGCGATCCGCGTGACCCTTCTCACGGTTCGAGGCTCGAGAATGGGCCCCACACTGGACACTTAATCCGATGTAGTATGGTCGTGGTGCCTTCTCCAAGATTTGACAAACTGTTAGACGATTGCAAAGGGTGCACTTTCTATAGCACATCGTGGCTGACTCCCATAGGCACCGCAGCTAGAAACTTAAAAGCACAATATTAGAATTGAATAGACTTGCAAGAACTCGCTAAAACACAATTTTACAAATTGAATAGACTTAGAAGAGCTCCAAGAAAGGGAACCCAGATTTGAGTTGGTTGTCTGAAACTTCTGAACAGGACATTTATTTATAGAAGAATGTTTTGAGTAGAAGAATGCTTTTGCTCAAAGTCATTGGCAACATTAACTTAGAAAATTTAGAGACGGACTATAATAAATTATTATTTAAGTAATAAGCTATCGGTTACACAGTTTAAATGGCTCAAATACTATGATGAACATGGAACAACTTCTTCTGTTTGCTGGGTCGCTGGTCCCATGTCGACGAAAAATGAAGGGAGGGAGATTTTAGCCTTATGTAAATTATCTCATTGGCTATTAATTATCCCAATCAGAAGTATTTTAAATAAAATTTCTTCTGTAACTTTTGAGAGATTAGACTTTGACCAACTGAAATCAATTCAAAAGAAGAAAAAGGATTGTCATACTTCTTTGGGATTATAGAGGTATGTCATACTTCTTTGCAAGGTTATAATGATTATACAATTACTATTCTTGTGAAATTCTATCATAAAATCTCTCCAATTTGGAGATTGAAAGTTGGTTTTAAATTGAGAATTCGACATTTATTGCCTATTGCATTCCTTGCTATCTTCTTTCTCTAAGCTCTAGTTAGTGACAATAAAAATGTTACTATAGATCATATAATATATTAATATCCTTATCCTATTGCATGAAACACATAAACATGCTGAAAAGAAATCTAAGAAAAAGGGTTTTGAAATGGTCAACTCACTATTCCGACCATTGATCTCTCTCCTCTCTTCGAAGAAGGTGATCACGAGAACGAAATGATTGAACAAGGTCATAGAGATTATAGGCCAAGCTTGCTCCATGGTTGCTTTCAAATCACCAATCATTGGGTGCCACTTGGCTTGATGAGTCAAGCCTTTGACCTCTCCAAGGAATTTTCCGGGTACCCAGATGAAGAGAAGCTCAAGTCTAGTCCAGAGTCAAGTGCACCTCTTCCAGCTGGTAATAGGCAGCCAGAACACTCTCTAGATAAGACTGAGTACTTGTCAATGTTCACTCCGGACCCTAATGTTAATGTCTTTAACAAAACCCACCTCAGGTACCTTTTTTTTTTCTTCGGGTTAGTAAAATTTGAGTTGGCATTTAATTTTTTCCTAAATTCGAATAATTCAACTTGTTTAATTGACGGGATCCCATGTTCCCTCCACCACCCCCAAAAAAAAAAAATTTGTGTATTTTATTTTTTTGCTACCAATTATTCAGTTAATGTAAACTATTTTTTTTTTGGTAAACTACATGAACAAGCTATTAAACTTCCTTAGAATGAATTGTAAATTTTTTTTTCAAAAAAAAAAAATGTAAAGTGACTTTTAATTTATTGTTATAGGGGAGTATTAGAAGACGTGTTTTTGAAGATAGGTTTACTTTGGGAGAGCATTGTGAAAGCATATTCGGGATATTCGGGATTGCGTATAAGAGACTAGGATTGAATTATAGCATTAGATTAGATTAGATAAACTTAATATTATTTTATGTTTGATATAGTATTAGATTAAATTAGTACTATATTATAATGTGGGACTCAATTTTTATTAGAGTGCGTAATAAATTTATTTTATATTAGTTTAAATATTAAAAATATTTATAATATGAACCCACTAGTCTAAAAAAATTAAAATAAATGTGGATTTTATCACTTTTGAGTGTGAGATTAATAATCTTACACTTTTGAATGAGATAAATTATCCCACCTACATAGGACTAATTTAGGATTGTGGATTATTTATCACAATCTCAAGTTGGCATCAAATATGAGTATAGTATCAATTATAGCAATCCCAATCCTAGTCTCATATATCAAACAAAGCTTAAAGAGTATAATTGTGATAGAGCTGGGATTTCATGGCAGCGCTTCGTTACTTTCCAGAGACGGAAAGCGAGAGCAATAGAATTACAGAACATGAAGATGCCAATTGTATTACCTTTGTGTTCCAAGACGAGTTTGGAGGCCTAGAAATTTGCAAGAACAAGGAATGGATTCCAGTTCTTCCCATTCAAAGCACAATAGTGGTCAACCTAGGCGATGTAATTCAGGTATATATTCAATTTCAATATAGGAGAATTCTGGGGTATAGGCATGCAAGGATACTTTATTTTCTGGTTGAATTAAACTCTATCATATTATATGTTGTCTGTTTATAATTATGCCTATATATATATGATCTAAGATTTTAATTTGCACGTAAGTGTCCATTTTTAGTTCTTAAACCATTTGATAAAATTCCTACATGTTCCGTCTTTCTAAAAATATATATTAGCCATCTTTTATGCCGAATAATTTATAGGATAGTCTTACTCCTACCAAAGATTTAAAAAAAAAAAATGAGACGTACATAACCCAGGGAAGAGGGATTAGAGAGGAATAACAACATTTTTTCTTTGTATTTTTTACTAGAGGAAAGAGAGACTACCGAAATTCTTCTCCCTTATTTGATAGGAGAGAATAATAGAAGAAAGGATAAGAATTTAGTTATACAATAACTACCCTTCCAAATTAGAGGAGATTGAAAGTTGGTTTTAAATTGAAAATTTGAAGCTTATTACTTATTGCACTCCTTCCTATCTTCCTTCTCTAAGCTAATATTATTCTCTAAGCTAATATTATGGAGAAAGGAATAGAGAAAAAAAGTATCAATAACAATCGGTTTTATTACAGAAAAACTCATGATGTTCATATCAATCTATCATGTGTCTTTGAAATCTAACAGTATTTTTCTTGACAGTCTGAGAAGCTCATTTAGTTTTGAACATGCTTCATTTGCTCTGTTCTTTTTGGAGCATCCACCCTATCAAACAACTACATATTGCAAATTCATCTATTAATCTCTCTACTCTCTCATTCTTTCCATTTCTCCCTCTTATCATATACACTATATTAGTCTATTATAGAGTTTAGACTGCTGAAACTTCCTCTTAGCTCTAATTATTAAATTGGATATTATTATATATTTTAATTTTTGTATTAATTTTTTTTACGTGATATATAAGTTATCATTATTTAATTATTGTGTTAAAATTTATATAAATAGATTAAAGGTTATTAATACGATAAATTTATATATGTTGTCATTAAATACAAAAATTAGTATCGATTATCCTTATAAAAATAATAACTGACTTTGACTTCATAGCATATGCTACGCTCCATCTCGGTGGAAAATGAAGAGAGTCAAATTTTTGTAGTTGGTACCAGCTGTTTGGATCAAGTGACAGTCGACATTATCTTCCATATATTAAGTTATTGTTGTTTCGACAAACTTTTATAATATCATGCTCTATATCTAATTACGCTACTCAAAAAAAGGCATACTAATGAATTAATTAAACTATCTTACGTCTTTTCTGCAGCGAATTATTTACCAGAGTATAAGAGCATCCAAGCTCATCAAATCTGAATTATAGTGAAAGTAATAAAGTATCATTGTTACAACTGGGATAGTGACAAAAAAACTGGGATAGTGACAAAAAAAGGTATCATTGTTACGAATGGGATAGTGACAAAAGAATCTCAAGTGGGTTCACGCATACGCTGACAATAAAAATGTTACCATATATTATAATATACATTAATATCCGTATCCTATTCTATAAAACACATAAACAAAGAAGTATAAGAAAAAAGGTTTTGAAATGGCCAACTCACCCATTCCTACCATTGATCTCGAGAATGAAAAGAATGAGGTCATAGAGATTATAGGCCAAGCTTGCTCCGAGTATGATTTCTTTTAAATCACCAATCATGGGGTGCCACTTGGCTTGATGAGTCAAGCCCTCGAACTCTCCAAGGAATTTTCGGGTACCCAGATGAAGAAAAGCTCAAGTCTAGCCTAGGGTCAAATGCACCCCTTCCAGCCGGTTATAATAGGCAGCCAGAAAACACTCTCTAGATAAGAATGAGTACTTGTTAATGTTCCCTCCAGACTCTAATTTCAATGTCTATCCACAAAACCCACCTCAGTTAAGGTATGTTTCTTGTTAGGAAAATTCGAGTTGGCATTTTTATGTGCTTGGTAATAATATTCAATTAATGTAGTTCCGTTGGTACACTTGAACAAGCTATTAAACTTCCTTAAAATGAATTGTGCATTCATTTTTTTTTTTTTTTTGACTTTTAATTTATTTTAGGGAAGTGTTGGAAGACATCTTTTTGAAGTTGACCAAGATAGGTTTACTTTTGGAGAGCATTTTGAATGAATGTTTGGGATTGCCTCCTAATTTCCTTAAGGTTTATAATTGTGATCGGAGCTGGGATTTCATGGCAGCGCTTCGTTACTTTCCGGCGACGGAAAGTGAGAGCAATGGAATTACGGAACATGAAGATGCCAATTGTATTACCTTTGTGTTCCAAGATGAGGTTGGAGGCCTAGAGGTTCGCAAGAACAAGGAATGGATTCCAGTTATTCCCATTCAAGGCACAATAGTGGTCAGCCTAGGCGATGTAATTCAGGTATATATCCAATTTCAATATAGGAGAATTCTGTGTTATAGGCATGAAAAAAAATACTTTATTTCCTGTTGAATTAAACTCTATCATATTATATGTTGTCTGATTATAATTATATGTATATATATATGTATACGATCTAAGATTTTAATTTGCTCTTAAGTATTCAGTTGTAGTTCTTAACTCATTTGATAAAATTCCTACATGTTCTGTCTTCCCAAAAATATTTTTTTCCTTCGTTTTTGGGTCCAAGCTAAATTGTAACGATATATTTTATACTTGGTATCTCATACCAACTTTGTTTATGTGTTGAGCATATTATATTCTAGACTTTGAATATACAATTATTTCCTAGCCATTTTTTTAAAGCATTTAAAAAAATGGATATTTACTTAAAAAATGCCAAAATTTTGGTCATTTTGCTATAAGATCCACTTATGATATAAAAACAGAGCTACTAAACCTAATTATACTTTGAGGAGGTGTAGATAGAACGAACTATAAAAATTACTTAACAAACTATGAAACAATATAAGAAAAACAGAATAGAACTCCTAAATGATCATTTCCAAGTCTAAATGAAGAACTATATATGAGTTTTCTTTTGAATGAAACTTTTGAACTTGGGAAAGTACTTTTTCACTTATGCAAAAACTATAACGAAGTTCTTTGAAATTTGTTTTAAGATCAATAATGGTCATGTACAAAATTCACTTTTGAAATGCAAAAACTAAATGAAGTTCTTTGCAATTTGTTTTAAGATCAATAATTGTCAGATACAAAATTCACTTTTGAATGAATAAAATGTCGAATTTGATGGTGTTTTTNATCACAAATAGGATACTTCAGTTTCCCTTTCCCTGTAGGTTTCCTTTTTCCTGTAGGTTTCCTGTTTGACAAGGCAAACTACTCGGAGGAGGTCGCATATAACCTTCACGGAGGAGGTCGCATATAACCTTCAAGGAGGAGGTCGCATATAACCTTCACGGAGGAGGTCGCATATAATCCTTATGCGACCTTAGGATTTTAGACCGCACAACAATTGCCCCCCAGCTCTATTAGTTCTTTAGGACGAAATGGAGCTTCCAATTACCGTGCGACCTTGTGATATCACAACTTAAACTTGTGGCCTGAGTAATCGAAGATCCGTCAGATTCAAAATCTCATCTCTCAAGATCACGCGTATCTTCTTTTTTCTGTCAGAATGGAACACATGTAGCTTGTATAGCTAAGAGCGAAATTCGAGGAAGCCTGATGGATGCAACCGTCACTTTTAAAATCAAATCTTTTCAAATTTTAAACAATCCTGACTTTTCGGATAGACTCAAATCCCGCGCAATCCTTCGTCTTTAGATTTAAAATTCAAATTCTCTGATCTACGGCTGCGATCTAACGGTTCCCAGGTTATAAATATCAGAAACCATCTGTTTCATTTTACTCTCTCTCAGAAAACTTCAGAAATCCTCAGAACCCTAGCACCGTTCTATCTCCCAGGTCGCTCCAATCACCGCTTCTTCTCCGACGAAGTTTCGAATTGACTCAAAACTTCCTCTCCTGAAGAAGGGTCAGTGTCTTCTCTTATTTCTTTCATTCTTGAAAACAACTTCAATCTGAGAATAAACTCATTTCACCGAAGTGAAATAAGAAATTTGTTCCTCTTATACTCTTTTTTTTTCTTCAGTCTGTAGAGTAGAATTACTAGATATCACTTAAAAATGATCCTATGAAAAGAATTTCTAGGGTCTGATACCCTAATTTATTCTTACTGAACCGACAGTTCATTTACTGATGAACTGCTCGAGCACCTTCTGATGAACTGCTCAAACACTTTCTGACGAACTGCTCGAACACTTTCTGACGAACTGCTCGAACACTTTCTGATGAACCCGTAGACCATTTAGGAATAAACTTGTTTGTTTAATACAATTTTAGGATAAATACCCAGAATGTTAGCATAGTAGAAATCCTCAATATCTGAATCTCTGCGTATTTCTTTTCAGATGTCTAGTAGTAAGGAACTATTTAGGGAAGGAAATGCCTTTTTTGGGGAATCCAACTCAAGTGTTAGTTTTATTAACCTTGAGGATTATCTCGAGCCCGAACCCGAGATAGAAATAACTAGGGCAAGACAAAGTAGTCCTCGAATAGGTGATCTTCCCCAGGATCAATGGCCCAGACACATAAGGGATGCTCCGGCATTTTCTTCTGGCTATCAATACATAGAGGGGAACTGGTCGTGCACAGGTGTTCGAACGAGCTGTACACCGAGCAAACTCAGGAAAATCGCGAGCAGCTACAAGATCGCTATCCCCCTGCGTCTTCCAATGGAGTTCAACTGTCCACACACACCCCCTCGTGGACTCGCTTCCTTTTCTGAGGCAGTCCTCAAATGCGGTGTACATCTCTCCCTTCACCCGTACATAAAATCGATCATAGATTACTATGGGATCGTCCCTTTTCAATTGACCCCTAATACTTATAGGTATATGGTAGGCTTGTATATTTTGTATCATAAATTAGGTTTAGAAACCCCTTCTCCTGAGGAATTCGCTTGGTTCTACCAAGTGAAATCAAATTCGTCGGATCTTGGCTTCTTCTATGCGAGCAAGTGGTCGAATCAAGCCATAAAAACGATCTACGGGATTCACAACAACATGGGAAAATGGAAAAATCCATTTTTCCATTTTGACTATGCAGCCAATGGCTTCTTCCAAAACCCCGGTAGGTAGTCTTCCAATTAATTGTCTTGTTTGCATATTTATTCTTTATACTAATCGCATTCCAATATCATCGCAGATAATAGGGATCGACCCAAACTCTCCAGTGATCAACTCGCAAGAGTATGTGCGATCAACGAGCTTCCAGTTGAAGAGTTTAACTGGAAGGTTCGAGGCACATCGAAGAACCTGGTTGTATGCGGTCTGATTCCAAAGGGTGCCACGTTCCCAGACCCCCCGGTTATCTCCTCCAGACCAGCGAGCTCGAAGAAGAAGCCCAGGTTGAAGACGGACTTGGGTGCCTCGTCCTCCAGGATCAGAAAAAGAAAGGCACCGACCACACCACCTCGCTCAGAGCCCTCATCTCCAGAGACCGTGTCCCCACTAGCTCCTCAACCAGCTCCACAGGAAGAAGGTAATTGCACGCTCATTCTAATTATCTTTATATTTCGTTTCCTCGCCCACTAACACATTCTGTTGTACAGAGATGGTCATTGGAAGCAGTCTGCGAGCTCCTCCATCAACTCTCGGGTCAGTAGCAAAAAGCAAAACACCCGAGAATACGCCACCATCGAAAGGGAAGGAGAAGGTCGATTGCTCGAAGAAAAGGAAAGTCGCCTTCGAGGACGTCCACCCAGCGAGCTCGCCCTCTCCTCAACCATCTCAGCCAGTGAGCACCTCAGAACCTCCTACCGAGGCTGCTACCTCTTTGGAACCGAACCTGGCAGATAAAGGCGACGAACTCTTCGCACTCCTTAACCAGCTACCAGAGAAGGCTGGAATGAGCGTAGCCTTCATCGACCGCTTCACGTCTGAAGAAGGTTGGGAGCGAATGAAGCGACGTTCTGCCAAGGTCGCCTTCGGATCTGCGATGAGGATGCTGGCCAATGTAAGCTTCTTAATTCACTCACTTTTGATGTTGACTTGGAGATTTTCATAATATTTTATTTATTTTTTTTTTTTAGACTGCGGCTGCTGCTGTCCTGATACACGATCCAGTTCTCGACTGTTTGGAGAAAGCTAAGAAGCTCGACGAAATAACTCAAGCATTCGAGAACTCGGAGAAGGCTTGGGAGGAGGAGAAAGCGAACTTCCTCTTAGAGAAGTAGCAGATGCTCGAGGACCTGAGCAAGGAGAAACTCGCCAAGGAAAACCTCGAGGAGAAAGTCAAAGAGCTCGAAAGGGTCGCTTCTGAGTATCCGGACCGTATGAGAGAAGCGACCACCGAGGCGGTTAACAAAGCCATCGAAGAGTTCAAAGCGACCGAGGTCAAAGAACTCGAAGATAAGGCTAGTGACATCGCCTCGTCGACCATCATCTTCAACATATTCTGCGAGCATCCGGACTTTGACTTCTCCATCTTTGGCAAGGATGTGGTCGAGCTTGTGCAGAGCTGGAAGGAGGATACAAACAAAGCTGGCGATGACGGCGCGAGCCCTTCCTCATGAAGTGGTCCTTTTGTTTTTTTTTAAACAATGCGGGCTTTGTCCCCTCTCTGTATTGATGACCTTCTGTTTAATAAAATTTCCTTATATGCTCCTCCTGTAAAATTTTTCCTATATTCTCCTGCAAAATAGCGATAAGAAACGATAGTAATTTTAACCAAGTAGTCGATCACAAGTGATCGATCTGTACGCTTTTAGCGATTTAAATCCGACTAACTTAAAACGAATTTTAAGTGCTAGAATGGGTTAGGTCGCTTAAGAAAACAGTTAATACAAGTGATGCAAAGTCTAACTGTATTTCAAAAGTTCCATGTCAAAATAAATCATAGCAATATATCACTTCGAATAACGAACGTTATGCTTAGTTACTTTTCTGTTCGAGGAGGGAAATTGCGTAATACGACATGCTGAGGCATGAAGCGAGGAGAAAATCTTAGGATTTTAAGGAGATTCAGATATGTCGATGAAGTGATCTGAGACTTAGATACTTCGACGATCTAAAACCCTGTCTCCTCTAAATGGACGTTTGCATAGTCCCTTAGGGAACAAGTAGGAGATAACTCTGATCTGATCCCACTGCCCCTCGAGTTTTATGGTGTCCGAAAACTGCCATAAAACTATAAATGAAGAATATCCGAAGTAATAAACGAGTTGATGAAGTAATAGCCGAAGTAATATTGATGGTCGACGAATGACGAACAACGAATGACGATCAACGAATGACGAACAAATAAATATCTTTATTGATGAATGACGAAAACATGAAGATATTCATTAAAATCATTGATAATAACGATGAAGCTGTTCAGCATTCCAGGCATGCTCGACCTTTTGTCCATGATGCGAGCTAAATGATATGTTCCAGGTCGAATGACATCATCAATAACATAAGGTCCTTCCCAAGAAGGACCGAATACACCAGCACCATGCTCTTTATTATTAGGTAGAACACGTCGAAGGACAAGATCTCCAACTTCAAAATGTCTACCCTTTACTTTAGAATTATAATATCGAGCAGTGCGCCGTTGGTATGA
>JXTB01000160.1:417028-438140 GCA_002914805.1 Parasponia andersonii | reverse complement strand
TACCTTCTTCAAATAGGCCATCATTCTCTCTCCTCTCGCATTATAATCACCCTTAACCTGACAGACGACCAGCTGGGAGTTGCTATATACTTCGATTGCTTCGACCTTCATTTCCTGTGCGAGCTTTAGGCCAGCTATCAGTGCTTCGTATTCAGCTTCATTATTTGAAGCTAGAAATTTGAAGCGAAGCGCATAATGAATATTATGCCCTTCAGGACTGATTAAAACTATGCCCGCACCTGCTCCATTTTCATTTGACGACCCGTCCACATAAAGCTTCCACAATTTTAACATATCCGAAGCAGGTTTCTCAAGTGCTCCCGTGGGAAGATTGACGTCGTATGTAAATTTTGCGATAAAATCTGCGAGGGCTTGCCCCTTTATAGCAGTGCGAGGTTGAAAATTGATGTCAAATTGACTCAATTCAACAGCCCACTTAAGCAGCCGCCCTGACGTCTCAGGTTTCTATAAGACCTGTCTCAATGGGAAATTCGTGAAAACTCGAATGGAATGAGCATGGAAGTAAGGTCGAAGCTTTCTTGATGCAATGACGAGTGCCAGCGCCAATTTTTCTATCTCTGGATACCTGGTTTCAGTGTCAAGTAATCTCTCACTCACATAATACACAGGTCGCTGAATTTTCGACTCTTCGCGAATTAATGCGGCACTCGTCGCATACTTTGAAACATCGAGATATAGGTATAATTCTTCTCCCGGATTTGGCTTCGACAAGAGTGGGGGGGAACCCAAGTGTTTTTTCAACTCTTGGAACGCCTGCTCGCATTTCTCCGTCTACTCAAACCTTTTCGATCCCTTCAACGCCTCAAAGAAAGGTTGACATTTATCGGTTGATCTGGATACAAACTGACTGAGAGGAGCTACTCTTCCTGCTAAGCTTTGTACATCTTTGGGTTTACGAGGAGACTGCATATCAATCAATGCTTGTCTTTTCTGAGGATTTTCTTCGATCCCTCGCTGGTTGACCATAAAACCCAGAAATTTTCTAGATCCCACTCCAAATGCACACTTCTGGGGATTCAGCTTCATCTGGTATCTCCAGAGGATTTTGAACATCTCATCAAGGTGTTTGATGTGATCTTCAGCTTTCTCCAACTTGACCAGCATATCTTCGACGTATACCTCCATTGTCTTGCCAATTTGTTTTGCAAACATCATATTGACAAGACGTTGGTAGGTCGCTCCTGCATTGATAAGTCCAAAGGGCATCTTTTTGTAGCAATATAACCCTCGATCAGTGATGAACGAGGTATGTTCTTCATCCAGCTCGTACATGGGGATTTGGTTGTATCCTGAATACGCATCCATGGAGCTTAAAAGTTCATGCCCCGACGTCGCATCTACAAGTTGATCAATTCTTGGAAGAGGGAAGCTGTCTTTAGGACATGCCTTATTGAGATTGGTAAAGTCAATACAGGTTCTCCACTTCCCATTAGGTTTTTTCACCAAGACCGGATTCGCAAGCCAGTCGGGGTAAAAAGATTCTCTTATGAACCCAATCTCGAGCAACTTCTCCACCTCTTCCTTTAGTGCGACGTAACGTTCCGAATTCATGGCCCTTCTCTTTTGTCGCACAGGCTTTTTTGACGGATCTACGTTAAGACGGTGGGATATGATCCTTGAATCAATCCCTACTATATCCGAATGCTGCCATGCAAAGACATCCAGATTAGTCCTCAGAAAAGCGATCAATGAAGCTCGCACAGGTCCACGAACCTCCGTTCCAATCTTCAAAGTCTTGGAAGAAAGATCGAATGATATATCTTCCAGGTCTTCCACGGGTCCAGTTCTGACTTCGTCGATTTCTTGAGGATCGAAGTCTTTACTAATCGTTTCGATTGACGCTTTTACTGGCGATTCGACTGACGCTTTGCTCGCTGCTTCAGCTAATGTTTTATCCGCGGCCACGACTGACGCTTCATTTGCGGCCACGATTGACGCTTGATCCGCTGCCACGATTGACGCTTGATCCACTGCCACGATTGACGCTTGATCCGCTGCCACGATTGACGCTTCATCTGCGACCACGATTGACGCTTGATCTGGCAGGTGGACCATCATTGTGCAGGACGTCGCATCTTTTGCTACGAGTTTCAGCGAGTTGTTATAGCAAGTCCTCGCATCATACAGATTTCCTCGCACCTCGCCTACACCATGTTGGGTTGGGAACTTCATCGTTAGATGATAGATCGAGGTGACAGCTCGAAATTCCCTTAATGTTGGTCTTCCTAGGACAGCGTTAAAGGCAGATGGGCAATCTATTACCAAAAACTGAGTCATTATTGATGAAACCCTTGGGAAGGTCCCAACGCTGACCATCAGTTCAATCATGCCCATAGGCATCAGGCTGTCTCCAGTAAAACCACAGAGCGGAGCGGCGGCAGGCTTCAGGTCGCTCTCATTTAATCCCATCTTCTTGAAGGCATCGAAGTATAGGATATCCACAGCACTTCCGTTGTCGACCAATACTCGCCACAACTGTGTTCTTCCACAGTTAATTTTTACGACCAGCGCGTCGTTATGCGGATAATGGACTTCCCTTGCATCTTGCTCTGTGAAGGTAATATCCATTTCCGGTACTCGCTGAAGCTTGCGTGGTCACTGATCAAGGTACATGACATTGGTTAACGGCTGCTGTCGAGCTTCTCGTGCGTATCTGTCCTGTGCTCGCTTGGAATCTCCTCCAACATGTGGCCCTCCAAAAATAGTTCGCACCTCACGCTGAATTTCTGGAGGTCGTTGTTGGTCTTCTTCTCGCCTTTCATCGCTCTGCCTGGTATACTGCCGNGTTAAGACGGTGGGATATGATCCTTGAATCAATCCCTACTATATCCGAATGCTGCCATGCAAAGACATCCAGATTAGTCCTCAGAAAAGCGATCAATGAAGCTCGCACAGGTCCACGAACCTCCGTTCCAATCTTCAAAGTCTTGGAAGAAAGATCGAATGATATATCTTCCAGGTCTTCCACGGGTCCAGTTCTGACTTCGTCGATTTCTTGAGGATCGAAGTCTTTACTAATCGTTTCGATTGACGCTTTTACTGGCGATTCGACTGACGCTTTGCTCGCTGCTTCAGCTAATGTTTTATCCGCGGCCACGACTGACGCTTCATTTGCGGCCACGATTGACGCTTGATCCGCTGCCACGATTGACGCTTGATCCACTGCCACGATTGACGCTTGATCCGCTGCCACGATTGACGCTTCATCTGCGACCACGATTGACGCTTGATCTGGCAGGTGGACCATCATTGTGCAGGACGTCGCATCTTTTGCTACGAGTTTCAGCGAGTTGTTATAGCAAGTCCTCGCATCATACAGATTTCCTCGCACCTCGCCTACACCATGTTGGGTTGGGAACTTCATCGTTAGATGATAGATCGAGGTGACAGCTCGAAATTCCCTTAATGTTGGTCTTCCTAGGACAGCGTTAAAGGCAGATGGGCAATCTATTACCAAAAACTGAGTCATTATTGATGAAACCCTTGGGAAGGTCCCAACGCTGACCATCAGTTCAATCATGCCCATAGGCATCAGGCTGTCTCCAGTAAAACCACAGAGCGGAGCGGCGGCAGGCTTCAGGTCGCTCTCATTTAATCCCATCTTCTTGAAGGCATCGAAGTATAGGATATCCACAGCACTTCCGTTGTCGACCAATACTCGCCACAACTGTGTTCTTCCACAGTTAATTTTTACGACCAGCGCGTCGTTATGCGGATAATGGACTTCCCTTGCATCTTGCTCTGTGAAGGTAATATCCATTTCCGGTACTCGCTGAAGCTTGCGTGGTCACTGATCAAGGTACATGACATTGGTTAACGGCTGCTGTCGAGCTTCTCGTGCGTATCTGTCCTGTGCTCGCTTGGAATCTCCTCCAACATGTGGCCCTCCAAAAATAGTTCGCACCTCACGCTGAATTTCTGGAGGTCGTTGTTGGTCTTCTTCTCGCCTTTCATCGCTCTGCCTGGTATACTGCCGCAATCGTCCCTCTCTAATCAGCCTTTCGATTTCATCCTTCAGGGCAAAGCAATCATTAGTATCATGTCCAATATCATTGTGATACCAGCAGAACTTGTTGGGGTCGCGCTTTGCCCTGTCTCGTTTCATCGGTCCCGGTTGACGGTAACGCTCCTTTTGGTTTGTGACCGCATAGATATGATCTATGGGAGCATTTAACTCGGTGTGATTGTTGAACCTCATGGGAACTTTTGAAGTTTCCTGCCTTTTAGGCCTAGGCTGATTCTCATTGGCCTGTTCATTATTCCTTTTGTTTTTCTTATTGCTGCTGTTGTCGGTGATGACCGCAACCTTTGCTGTATCTGTCTTTCCTCATTTTTTGGTCTTTTGAAGATTCTCACGTGAAGACTCTAACCTTAGATGTCGACCGACTCTTTGGTAGAAGTCTTTGAGAGTCCTACATTCTCGTTCAAGCAATTCCTCCCAGAGTTTTGTTTCTGGTCGCATCCCAGCCATCATAAGAGTAAGAACTCCTCCTTCAGGGGGGTTGTTGACCTTCGCTAGCTCTGTAGTGAATCGATTGAGATAAGACCGTAGAGTCTCCTCTGGACCTTGTCGGATTGCGGACAAACTGACAAGCGGAACAGTGAAATTCTTCGCGGCCTGAAATTGTCTTAAGAACGCCGTCTGTAGTTGTTGCCAGGACGAAATCGAACCAGGTTTGAGTCCTCGGAACCACTTCTTTGCCGCTCCTGAGAGTGTTACAGTGAAACATCTGCAGCGTGTATGATCACTAACCCGATGAAGTTCCTTCAAGTCGCTGAAGTGATCCATATGGTCCTGTGGATCAGTCTTTCCATCAAAAGTATTGATGGTGGGAAGTCTGAATCCAGTGGGAAGGGCTGCAGCTCGAACCTCCTCGCTGAATGGTGACTGGCGATACCCATCAGCGAACTCATCGTCCCATCCAGCAAGTGCATCTAATACGATCCTTAAATTGTGAACGTCGACATTCAGAGGGAAAGCATCATTCCTTGCTAGTGGTATAAGCGACCTTTGTTCGTTATCCTGTTTCGCAACGGGCTAGTCTGGTAGAGTCTTCTGCGACCTATGAGAGGAATCCAGTGGCATAGTGCGACGAACCGGCTATGGTCGCTATGATGCGATACAGATCGATCATGACCACGTCGTCGCTCCAAGTACTGTCTTAGATCTGCAGGATCTTATCTTGACTCCCTGCTGATTCTTTCGAAGACACTTCTCGACGATCGTCCCTATTCACTGCTCAAGCGATCCTGGTTGTTAGTGGATTTACGAGAAGGTTATGTACGACCACGGTTCGTACTTGAACTCTCCGTACGAGATTCTGGAGGCAAGTCTGCGACCTTGCCTTTCCCTTTGGAGATGCGTTCTTCACGACGCTCCTGCTGAGTTCTTGGCTGGTCGCGTCTTTTCGTCTCGAGAATCTGTATTCCCTTCTCAGGTAATTGAGCAGGACGTTCTTTGGGACGTTCATGTTGTGGTGGGTCACCATCTGTCCTTCAGCAAGTCGTCGCAGAGTGTCATTGATTTGGTTAGTGACTTGCTGAAGGTTCACGAGCGTTTCCTCCATACGATCTTGTCTTTGGGATAGGTTCTCTGTTGCCGTCATAGTAGGCTGATCCGGAGTAGGAGTCGCTTGTGTAGCAGCAGTACTATGAGGTTGGTTTTGGCTAGTCCCGGCGACTCTGGTAGTGTTTCTGGTGTTTGCCATTATTGAAAAGGTGGAATTTGATAAATATTTCTGCCAGAATAGCCCTCCTTCTAGCGCCAATTGTTGATGGAGGTTTTATCAACAATAAATTTAGAAAAAATCAAGAAATGTGGCTTATGTGAATTGAAGCAGTAATCAAAGCAAATAAGGAGAAAGGGATTTATAGTGGTTCAGCCCCAAAAAAGATGAGTCTACGTCCACTGTTTTCTCAATATTTTATGAATAATAATGAACACTCAAGGTTATAATCTTGTCTGGAAATCGAAAAGACTGAAAAACTATTGAAGAATACTAAAGACTTAGACTACCCAAAGCTTGGAATACTCTAAACTTGAATTTGCTCTGACTTGATTTCTTTGTGACTTTAATCCTCCTTTGGAACATAGAGTCCCCTTTATATAGATAAAGGTAACTTTATGTCCCTAGGATCCTTATGTCTCTAGGATCCTAATTGTATAAACGGGTAACTATACAATTGGGTAACATAAATTAAGTAACAATATAATTGGATAACTATTCAAAACGAACAACTACTTGATCACAAATAGGATACTTCAGTTTCCCTTTCCCTGTAGGTTTCCTGTTTGACAAGGCAAACTGCTCGGAGGAGGTCGCATATAACCTTCACGAAGGAGGTCGCATATAATCCTTATGCGACCTTAGGATTTTAGACCGCACAACACATACCAACTTTGTTTATGTGTTGAGCATATTATATTCTAGACTTTGAATATACAATTATTTCCTAGCCATTTTGTTAAAGCATTTAAAAAAAATGGATATTTACTTAAAAAATGCCAAAATTTTGGTCATTTTGCTATAAGATCCACTTATGATATAAAAACAGAGCTACTAAACCTAATTNAAAAGGTGGAATTTGATAAATATTTCTGCCAGAATAGCCCTCCTTCTAGCGCCAATTGTTGATGGAGGTTTTATCAACAATAAATTTAGAAAAAATCAAGAAATGTGGCTTATGTGAATTGAAGCAGTAATCAAAGCAAATAAGGAGAAAGGGATTTATAGTGGTTCAGCCCCAAAAAAGATGAGTCTACGTCCACTGTTTTCTCAATATTTTATGAATAATAATGAACACTCAAGGTTATAATCTTGTCTGGAAATCGAAAAGACTGAAAAACTATTGAAGAATACTAAAGACTTAGACTACCCAAAGCTTGGAATACTCTAAACTTGAATTTGCTCTGACTTGATTTCTTTGTGACTTTAATCCTCCTTTGGAACATAGAGTCCCCTTTATATAGATAAAGGTAACTTTATGTCCCTAGGATCCTTATGTCTCTAGGATCCTAATTGTATAAACGGGTAACTATACAATTGGGTAACATAAATTAAGTAACAATATAATTGGATAACTATTCAAAACGAACAACTACTTGATCACAAATAGGATACTTCAGTTTCCCTTTCCCTGTAGGTTTCCTGTTTGACAAGGCAAACTGCTCGGAGGAGGTCGCATATAACCTTCACGAAGGAGGTCGCATATAATCCTTATGCGACCTTAGGATTTTAGACCGCACAACACATACCAACTTTGTTTATGTGTTGAGCATATTATATTCTAGACTTTGAATATACAATTATTTCCTAGCCATTTTGTTAAAGCATTTAAAAAAAATGGATATTTACTTAAAAAATGCCAAAATTTTGGTCATTTTGCTATAAGATCCACTTATGATATAAAAACAGAGCTACTAAACCTAATTATACTTTGAGGAGGTGTAGATAGAACGAACTATAAAAATTACTTAACAAACTATGAAACAATATAAGAAAAACAGAATAGAACTCCTTAATGATCATTTCCAAGTCTAAATGAAGAACTATATATGAGTTTTCTTTTGAATGAAACTTTTGAACTTTGGAAAGTACTTTTTCACTTATGCAAAAACTATAACGAAGTTCTTTGAAATTTGTTTTAAGATCAATAATGGTCATGTACAAAATTCACTTTTGAAATGCAAAAACTAAATGAAGTTCTTTGCAATTTGTTTTAAGATCAATAATTGTCAGATACAAAATTCACTTTTGAATGAATAAAATGTCGAATTTGATGGTGTTTTTGATGAGGGCTAATTATGAAGGTGTTGAGCAACAACAAAATGAAAAGTGCGACTCACAGAGTGGTGAGAACAAAGGGAAAACAAAGGGAAGAAGCCGACACTCGTTCGCCTTTTTCTTTAACTTGCACGGAGACAAGTGGGTCGAACCGTTGCCAAAATTCACTCAAGAGATTGGAGAGTTAACCAAAATATAGGGGATTCCTGTACAAGGAATACCAGCAGATGAGAATGAGGAACAAGAGTCATCCACCTTCCATACCTGAAGATGTGATTCACATCACTCATTATGCACTCACCAACTAAGGAAGGTGAAGACTTAAGGTGCTATTAGTTACTTCAACATATGTTTTATCTTTGGAGAGACAGAAAACTCGAGCATATTGCTAGGTATCTTCTCTCAAGGAGTTGAAAGCCACATTACATATGTCAATGGGCCAAACTATTAGGCCAACCATTCTTGATTAATTGCATATTTTGAACCTAATAAATTTACACTATTTGTATCTTCTTTTTCTTCCCCTGATAAAAGTAGAGCTAATAGACTTCTACTATTTCCTTATATGTGTCTTTGTTTAATTCATCTATCTTCTCATTTATTGGCTAAAAAATTATCAATAACATTAGTTTGTGGTTTCAATAAGAAGGCTCTTGAAACCGTCGAATGATAACTGTGAAATGATTCACTTATTTTTTGCCTGGATAAAGTTAACTTAGTGAGAGCACGTTTATGTTCGAGGAATTAAAATTAAAGACAGGATAACAGAGTACCCTTCCAATATTGACGTATACAAATATAAATGAGGAAAAAGAAAGATGTAAGGGACTCGATATTTCCCGATTAGAAACATAGTTCTAGTGTTAAAGCATATCTTGCCGAAGACTAAAAACCACTAATATGCTAAACCATAACCTTGTCCAAGTGTCTTGGCAACCTACTTATAGGCACAGCTTGCAAAGGGGTGCGCATGTAAGTGACCAACCCCGGGGTCTCAGACATGTCAATCTCCTCAGGCTTGACCCCTTTCGGCAGGGTCCAACAGAAATGGTGCAACAACTGACCCAGCATTGATGTAACCAAGTTGGAGCCAAGCTGGGCCGCCGGGCATATGCGCCTCCCGGCACCAAACGGCAGCAACCGAAAATCGTGGCCCTTCGCGTCCACGTTCTCCACCATGAACCTCTCGGGCCGGAACTCTAATGGGTCGGGCCACACGTTTGGATCGCGCCCGATGGCCCAAACATTCACATGGACATTGGTTCCTCTGGGGATGTCAAAACCACCAACCTTGACATTGGCGCTAGCCTTGTGGGGTAGCATAAGTGGGGTTGGAGGGTGCAACCTTAGTGCCTCCTTGGCCACACATTGCAAGTATGAAAGGTTTGGGAAATCGGACTCCGTCATGGCCCGGCCCGGCCCAATTACGCGGTTCAGCTCTTCTTGGGCCTTATGTTGCACTCTTGGGTTTTTAACCAACTGGGCCATGGCCCACTCCACCGAGATTGTAATTGTGTCCATGCCTGCAGTGATCATGTCCCAAAGTAGTCCTGTTATGGTATCCTCACTAAGTTCATACTTATCTTTGAGACTAAGTAACACATCAATAAAGTCTTGTTTGGCAGCATCACTAACCTCACTCTTAACCTTGCTCTTATGCTCCTCCATTATATCCCCGATAAGTTTGTCCCTACGAGCCAAATGTTCCGAAAAGCCCTTGTTTGGAAGCCAAAACACCCATTTAAACAACCAAATATTCTCAAGTACATTCAGTATTATTGAAGCCCCATTCTTATTTCCACTACTCACTAGTGCTTTAAATTCTAATCCTTGCTGGTCTAGCTCACCCTCTCCATCCTCAAACCGCTTACCAAACACTAGCCTTGTCAAATAATTGAAGGCCACAGATCCTATATATTTCCTCACCACCAAACTTTTCCCATTAAAACTATTGGACTCTTTCAAAATGGACTCAACCATGGACCTAACTTCCTCCTCCCTTATGTGTCTAAGAGCCTCAAGGCTCCTAGAAGAGAAGAGCTCAAGTGTGCAAATTTTCCTTACCTTCATGTAGTGGGGCCCATAATCGGCCCAAATCAAGTCCATTCCATCTTTGGAAATCTTAGCCAGTGGCCAAGTCCTGTGCCTATTTGCTAATTTCTGATCATTATCTTTGAGCACTTCCTTTGCCAATTCCGAGTTTGAAACGACAACGTTTAGGTTCGAGCCATACCACACCGATATGATTGGACCATAAGCTTGTGATAGATCGAAATAGCTCCGGAATGTTACCGGATTTCTCATGTTAATGTGAAGGTTGCCTACGATTGGCCAAGGGTATGGACCCGGGGGAAGCTTGAACCTTAGCCATTGGTACAATTTGTAAAGTAGGAAAATGGAAATGACAAAGATGGGAAATAGAGGGTGTGGCTCCGGCATTATTAGGAGGAGAAAAAAGGAAAAGTGGTACAAGTTTAGTGAGTTTTTCAGGTTGCAATGGTATGAGAATTGAGAAATTGTAGTTGAAGTTGGTATATTAAATATTACACGTGTATCTCTCTACTGGTCTTTTATGGTTTGTTAGTTTCTCCAACTCGGCCCATTTTTGGGTCACAAAAAGCTTGAGTAGTGTAATTAGTTACCTTGGTGTAATTAACTTACGCATTATGTTTGCATGAAAAGCTCATTTCAATGCCAAACGTCACCTATTGATGTACATTATTACAACATTACACGCACAACAACACACTTTCAAGAGTTCTAATATTGTGATTTTGATATGATATTTTCTTCAAAAAAAAAAACTTTCAATAAGTTGTCCCCATCTTATAAAACACCTATTCATAAAAATAAATAATAAAAAGAAACATCTATTTCTCTCTGTTTTCTCGAACTATTCATTATTAGCTATAAGTGGACCAGGATTTGGAAAAATAAAAAATAATAATAATTTTAGAGGCCAAACCTGGAATCATACAAACAAATAACTTTTCCTCGTCATTGTTCTGAATAACTATACCTATGTATTGAGAATAACTATACCTATGTGTTGTTTAATTATAATTTGATTTTGATATATTATATAATGTTGTAAACTACACTGTGCTATTATTAACTATCTTATGCCATGAAAACCCAGTGAATATAAACTTGAGATAGACATTTAGTCCCCAATTCATTCTTGAAATAAATTAGCTAGCTTTCTGTGCCTTGGAGAAGAATATATAATATCAAATATCTAGCCCTCCATATATAGATATGGTTGCTAATCTAATAGGTATATTTTTTTTTACCTATAAGTAAGTATTTTTTTTTAGCCGTTGGATCACTGTCTAATGATAATTTAATGACTATTTTTTATAATAAAAAAATATACATGCTAAATTTTTATTAACTAAATTGATACCTATGTATGTATACGTTAAAAAAAAATTCTTCGTGCCTTATATATATATATATATATATATGCATATGTTATATATATAGTTTGGAATACATATTTTATTGCTAGAGGTCAATGCACATGATGGTGTGCGTGTATAAGGCGGAGTGAGTAGCACAGAGAGCAGCCTTTAAGAGGCCCAAACAGATTTTGGAGCAGGACAAACAGAGCAAGAATGATGCATCATTGCCAGAGAAGCTCAAGAAATTAAGGGCATGTACCTCTCTGTGTTGGGAGGTCCTCCTGTTAAAGCACCAAACACGTGGCTTCACTGCCAACAATCTTCATAAATGTCCCAAATTAAACAAAGCACGTGCGAGCTGTTCCCCTTTTGTTCTTTTTTCTATTTTTCTTTTCTTTTCTTTTCTTTTATTTCTTTCTTTCTTTGTTAAACCTTATAACATATGGTTGTTGTATTTTTACAGACATAATAAATGAGCTGTGACCAGTGACTACTTATGGTCATGTATTTATCCAAAAGTAAAAATTAAGAAGGCTAATATATGTAGACATCCAGATTTGTGGGCAACAAAACATGTTTTTCAAATTTTTTTGTTTATTAATTGGGAAAAACATGAGGAAAATGTTGAATTAATGGATAATTGATGCTGTGTGGTCCATACTAGTTAAGGGCTCAATAACTAAACAAATGGGTTTCTCTTATTTTTCTTTGTTGGTTTCTGATAATCTTTTATGGCAATGCAAATGAATGTTTTAAAGTTGGGTTTTGTTTTTTTATCTTTTATTTTTGTTTTTTCTTTTTCTTTTTTTCTAAATCTAACTTATTGGAAGATTCATGATGATTTCTAGCTAGTGTTTTAATACTGTCTTTTAGAAAAGTGATTGAAATTATAAAAGGTAAAAAGGAGAATGCTACGGATCTTTCCATTTTTATTGAAAAAAAAAAAGAGAGACATATGAGGTGTAAAAGTAGACATTATTTTTAACTTTTATAATATGCCCATATGCCCATAGAACTTTTTTTTTCCCCCTCTCTGAAAGAAAAAAAATTTATTGAAAGTAATTCAAAGTAGTAGCTACAGCAGGAGTTATCTCCTGGATAGAGAAAGAGCCAGAGCGCTCCCATCTAAAAGCCCATATGGCCATAGAACTAGTTCAGTCTCTATTGATATCAACCTATATGTATTGTCTTTATTGAGTTAATTACCAATATGTCCCTAGGTAGTTCTAGTTCTCTATTTAACCCTGTATTTGTTAAACTACACTCTTTGAGATTGCAACACAAAGTTTCAGTTTCACTCTTAAATTAACATATATAATTTTGTGACTCAAAGGCCTTTCCAAGACCATCTAACTTTCCAAGGCCTTTTCAAGACCATCTAACTTTCCAAGGCTTTCCATTCCTCAAGGCACGTAGAGCCTGCTTTTCGTCTTTGATGAGCAAGCTCCAGTGATCATCCACATTCGGTGTTTTAAAACAAAAGTTATTATTATAATTTAATAGAAAGCTCTTGTGTATTTTGAATTTTGGTTTGTTTAATTATAACTTTTATATTAATTTAGAAAATGTTTGGAATAACCGATATTTCAAAACACGGAAAGGGTACATTCGTCAATTAAATCATTTTCGTCAAAATAAGATGCATTAAGGCTGAAATTGAAACCTTAGGTGTTAAATCCCAAAATTTGAAGAGTATCTTCCTAAAAGGCAAGAATGCAAGGTCGAATATTTTAAAACCAAAAACCACACCACTAAGGACATACTTGCAATTTAACTATTCTTTAATTCACCCGGCTAATTTGGTCACATATTATCCAGACAATGTCATTTCTAAGTCAATCTCTGACCAGAAAATCAGTATTCTTAACCGAACGTACATAACTTGCCAGATGAAACCCAGGGTAGACCTCATGTAATTAAAAATTAGTAAGTTATCTAATTGGTTGGTCCTATATGTAAATCTAGTGCAATTTTGGGGAAATTTAGCATATGTCTGATCATTGTTCTTTCTTGAACATAAGAAGGAGAATGTATTCATTATTCGAGGAAGTTAAAAAGCCAAAACAATATGCATGTGACATAATTTTTAACTGAAGAAGAAACTTAGTTTGTATTTATTTTTTTTTAATATTTTAGAAAAACTAAGCTTATATAATATATAGCCATATTGATGTACTGAAATAAGATATGTAGATATAGAAGATAGCTGCATCATTGTTTGGTTGTCTTTTCATGCCTAGTTGGTGTGTTTCCATTGGACTTCTCTAACCATGTTTGGATAAGATCTTCAAGTATAGATTTTCCCACTTGCCGACACTAGAAAAAGTAAACTGACCATTCCATTTGTGTAAAGCGACACTTAAAAACCTACTAATAATTCATAATTCGACAATATATATTTTCCTTTTCATCCACATATAATGGCGAGAAATTTTATGCTGCAGAGCAATACTAAAATCCCTTGCTCTGTATTTAAATGAGGATATTTAGCCGGGGAAAAAAAAAAAAAAAACCTTGTCCAGATCTTTTATACTGGCCAGGATTATAGGACAAAAGATGTAAACCATCCAACCACAAGAAAATAAGAAAAAATATATATCTATTAATTAAGTCTCAATTTCCTGATACTAGTTCATTTCAGGCCAAACTGTGTATATGTTAACAAGACTAGCGAATTTTCACTATGCAGAAAAAGAAAATAATAAGTTAAACCTGAATATGTTAAAATAGGATAACTTTCCTCAAATGGGCAGACATGTTTTCATCCTCCTTTTTTTTTTTTTGGCTAATAATGAGGGGTTAACCAAATTAAGAGTACTCCTTCCAAGATAACATATATGTCTCTTTATGAATGGACCCTTTTTCAGGTGTTTTAGTTTAAGGATAAGTATGCCGTAAAGCAATACATAAATAGAGCCAAATCCTCTTTAAAAATGGATTTTATAAATTAGACCCTATATACGTACACACACACACATATCTATATCATCCTATAATTAAGAGGGGTCCATATATATCTTTAGCTATTTTTCTAGATCACCAACAGAAGTCACATCTGGTCCAAAGAGTACTCCACTTTTATTTTTATTATTTTTATTTTTTTTGGGGGGTGGAGTTAATATTGTTTCTAGCTAGGTTAGATAATGTAATTTTCTATAGATGTTTGAAATATGTAATTTTCTATATATGTTTGAAATATGCCGGGGATGGAACGACATTTAACTGGTGCTGAGCTTGTGATAGATTAGACACTTGTGAAAAAAAATTAGTCACTTTCTATATGTCGGAAATAATTTGTTGCTCTCATTTGTTTAACTAATTAATTCATGACTTGAAAACAACGGCTTTGTAAGTTCTTCAACACATGTACACATATACATATATATACCAATCGATATGTCCATTAATAAAAGTACTTTTCTTCTAGTGCATGTATAAATACACATCAATATATATTCTGTACTTCCAGCAGAAAATATAACACATACATTTAATCAGATTTGATGATTTGGGAGGATTGAAATTAACGAAGTAAATACTTTTGTATTCCTCCTTTCCTTGCATCTAGAAATTATATACTATGATTCATTTTCTTTTTTGCGTACATATACTATATAGCCAGTTAGCCACTGCGAATATGCTAAAGCTAGCAGTGAGAGATTAAAGTAAGTATACACATATTTGTATACTCATATATATATGATCATTTGGTCAAATGATATACAATTTATCAAAATACGATGAAAATATAACCATTCAAAAATTGTTGAGTACGATAGGTTTCATATTGTTCTGATATTTTCATAATAATAATATATAGTTTGAATTTGAATAGGTAATTATCAAATAATTCAATTATCACAAGTCATAATTTAATTATAGTCAATCAACTGACACCATCTAATATTAAAAAATTTAAATACAAAATTTAACGTTAAAAACTAATTAGGTAGCAGTCTTATATTTCAAATGACGTGATATTCATTTATTCATTAGTTAGATATGAATTATGACATTAAAAGTAAACAAATTTCGTACAAAAAATTGACTATCTTTTAACAAAATATAAAGTACATAATTATCTAGTTATTAGATGTTATAATTAATTATTATATTGTTTTAAACATTTATAACTTATCTCTCAAATATTTATGCTTGTTTGAATTCACTTTCAGTTTTTTATTTACATAAATTAAAAATAGAAGTAAAAATTTCTTTAGTTTCTAGTTTTTAAAAATAAGAAACATATTTGGGAAACTTTATTTCACTATTTGTTTCTTAAAAGAAAAACAATGAAAATATTGAGAAAAAAAAAAGTCATATATAATTGTATTTGTATATGTGTATATACATATGCATATATACATTTATATGCAAATGTACGTATATTTTTTATTTTTTATTTTTTTAAAAAATAACGTTATTATAAATTTCTTGATACCTCTGTTTTTTAATATTTTGGAAAAAAAATTCTAAAAACAAAAACAAGGTTGCCAAGAAAACTTTAAAAAGAAAATTCTAATTGTTTGTTTAAAAAAAACAAAAAAACATAAGTGAATCTAAGTGAGTCTTCTTGTTTAAAACGCATAAGAGAAATGCGTTCGAAAAAAAAAAAAAAAAAGAACATGTTTTCTTATCATTCTCCCAAATATAGTCTTTAACTATCAAAATGATCAAACATTCAATTGAGCTTATTTTTCTTTAAGTATGCGGATGAAAGGGGGGAAAAAAAAAAGAAAGAAAATAATCTGCTGATTGTATCCTGGAAATGGATTATCCAAGTGACTACTTATATTTTTACAAATAAATATATTATTATAGCGAGGAAAATATTATCGTTAGGATAGTATTAGTTTCTATTAGACTCCTTTCTTAAATTTTTTGTTTTGTACATCTATTTTTCTGTTTCTTCTTCACTGTTTGGCAGAGAAGGAAAAAAAAATAAGAAATAAAAAAATAAGAGGAAAGAAAAATACATAAAATGGAAATGAAAGTATTTTTTCTTTATAGTTATTAAGTTTGGGTAGAGAAATTACTAATTTATGTTAAAATGATTATTTTACTCTCTTTATTCTTATTTTAAAATTAGTACATAAGAATATTTTACTAAATTTAATCTACTAATTTAGTAAACAATTTTTTTCTCCACTTTTATTTCTATTAATTTCTTTTTATTTTTCCGCTATTTTTCTCTGTAATTCTTTCTTTTCTCTCAGTTTTTTCTCTCACTTCCTTAGTCCAACCCCACACCACATACCCTCTATAGAATCTCACTACCCCAAGCTTATATTAATTAGTACTCTTCAAGATGTTTAAATTAATCTTTAAAATAAAAAAAATATGTGAATCTTAATGATATTTTTTTTCTTCTTTTCCCACGGAATTTTATATGGAAAAGCAAAAGAATTATACAACGTTAAAATTTGATCCAAAATTTCATTACGACAATCCTGATCACTGAGTCATTCACTCACTACAATATGGAAAACAGAAAAGAATTCAAAAGAAAAGAACCTTATTCATAATATTCTGGTACGGGGCGAGCTAGCCATAGCTATAGACTATGCTGGAGACTAATTAATAGATTTATAGAAATGCAACCACAACATGAAAAAGTGCAATTGTACCAACAACGGCACATTACAATGACTTATATATCTAAAGCAAAACAAAGGAAAGGATTTTATCCTAAGATTCTATATGGCTAAAAAGTTAAAAACTTTGTCAAGTCAAAAAAGCAAGACCAATCAATCGTATCCAAGACCTGCCCAATAAATATTTTATGCCCTATGTTTCTTGCCTTTTTGACAATGATTAACCAACTAGCTGATAACACCCCATTTAATGGGATATAACTATTTGATCATACGAGTTTAATTTTAAGTACTGTGTTCTATTTTTGTTTTTTTCTTAATTAATTAATAAATTTACTAGCCATGAGAAGCCTGTGAAATTATAAATGCTGTGCTTAATATTTATATGTAGTACTACAAGCAATACTATATGAGTCATGATTTTACCAATTCAACTAACTGATTATACAACAATTTTACAGTTGTAATCAAATTGCAATCGTTAGATGATCTATAGTAAATGAGTCATGAATTTACCAATTCAACTAACTGATTGTATATTATATGGTGCTTGTTCTTCAAACTTAATGTACGTAGATATGATTTAGTGAATACAATGAAAACTAAATATAATGACCAATACCCTATTATACTAAAAGTACATAATTCTGTGCATGCATAAAAAGAATTACTTGTTCACAATTCCCATTTCCAATTAAAGTGATGAAAACACTGACTCTAGGCAAAAGAGATAAGAAACAAAGTTTAGTGCTAAGGTAGGCGACCCAAAGGTCGAGGGATATATCATATTTCACAGAAAAATTAAACGGTATAAAAGGGATGTTTGGAGGAGGCCTTTGACAGATGATGAAGCATAGCAGTGTCCTAATTGAGAAAGAAAGGCAGAGCAAAAAAGTTTGAGAACTGATGTGACCCAAATACTCGCTGATTTTAAGATATTCTTCTTCTTCTTCAATTTAATTTAATTTATTTATTTATTTATGGGTTTTCTGAAAGGCTGTTTTTAAGATATTCCACTATGACATAAGCCCTACCTTAATGGAGGCTAAGATTCCAACTGTCTGGTAGTATCTGAACCCATGAATTTTTTTTTTCTTGTTCTTTTTCTTCTAAATGAAGTACTTATCCTAGATTACCACTTTGGACCAAAAAGATATTGAACAATTAATATTAAAAAAAATTCATGTACCTAAAATCATTTGATAGTTTTGATATATATCTCATTTTTCCGAAGACTGTCTCATAATTTTTGTGATGTTTAGCCACCAATTAGATTTGTTTATTTTTATGATTAGAGGGTAACCACCACTACTTAAATTAATTGAATCTTTATTATCACACTAATACTAGCACCCTGCACAAATTAAAGGTTAATATAACTAGTTTTGCAACAGAAATTGTTATGTAAACATTCTTTGGCTAGCTCCTGTAAATTTGTGTTTTTTTAATTTAAAAAAAAAAAAGAAAAAGTTTTGATACATATATATGTTAGCACCTATGATTTTTTTTTTTACCGGAAAAAATTATAAGGTTTC
This sequence comes from Parasponia andersonii, assembly GCA_002914805.1. Taxonomy (NCBI): domain Eukaryota; kingdom Viridiplantae; phylum Streptophyta; class Magnoliopsida; order Rosales; family Cannabaceae; genus Trema; species Trema andersonii. The sequence continues at coordinate 419,802 of JXTB01000160.1, read as the reverse complement.
AAACAAACACCAAGATTCCTCTAAAGAAAAAACATAAATATCATGAACAAATAAAAATTTTAATAATTGAGTTAAAAACAATGTAAAAAACACGTAATCAATAATCTTAAAAAACTAGATTAAAAAAAACATATGATCATTAAGCCCAAAAAGTAACACTAATGGAAATAAATAAAAATAAAAGAGGCTCCTATTCTTGGGAAAAAAAAAATAAAGAGCCTAGAAAAAGCCTTTTGATTCAGCTTAGTATATATGGCTTACATATCCACGTGTTTGGTATGCCATGTTAAACATTGTGTTGTATTGTTTATAATTTATTATATTGGTTGATAATCTTGTATCGTATAACTTAAAAAGATTTTTTGAAATAATACGATATATGATGTATTAGCTAATACACCAAAAAATGGGTGTATTGTTGTATTGAATTGTATTGTGTTGTTAGAAATTCTTATTCTCACACGATCTTTTCTCTCCTTATTCTCCTTTATTTTTTGTTTTATTCTCTCTAATCTATTTATCTCTCCTAATTTGTCATTTTCTCTTTTTATTCCATCTTTTCCCATTATGAATCCAACATAATATACAAGCGTTGTGATATTGTATTATACATTAATAAAATACAAACTAATACAATCCAATTCAATATAATATTTCCACTTTACTCATTATGAATCCAACATAATATACAACCGTTGTGATATTGTATTATACGTTAATAAAATACAAACTAATACAATTCAATTCAACATAATATATTAATACGGCTTACCAAAGACCTTAGACCTAATTAAATCACAAGACTAACTAATTGATCTGAATTAGCCTAATTCTTCACATGCAACTTAACTAAACGTCCCAAACTTGTCCAAGAATCATTTTCACTAATAAAGGCCACAAATCATAAATGTACATAGATGGACCATCGTGTGTACATATATTTGTACACATATATTTAGGGTGGGACTAAATTGATTTGCTCTTGGGGCTCACATCACAAGTAAAGAAATTGGCATAGTTTTTGGTTTTTCCAAAAATATCAGTGATATTAACAAATCGGGTCATGAATTGAAGTTTAATTTTGAAGAAGGGTAACTGTCTCCTTCAATGGCAAACATACACATATGTAAGAGGCAAGGCATGTGGTCTCAGAAAAGGCAGCATTTTGCTTAGAACTTCTGGTCCACATTTTGGTCCACTCTTGCCGTCACCAAAAGGGTACCATGCTATATACACCTCATCAGATGAATGTTTGGACTTCCATCGTTATATATCAATACGTATATTTACACACTGTTAATATATATATATGGGGGGTTCTACCATACGGTATACTCAATATATATATGGTTGTCAATCCAATAGGTATTTTTTTTTTTAACTTATGGGTAGGTATTTTTTTTTTAGCCGTTGGATCACCTTCTAATGGTGATCCAATGGCTATAATGAAGTGCATGAAAAGACATGCATTATTAATGCTCTTTCTTTCTCTTACTTTTTACAATAAAAAAATTTGCATGCTAAATTTTCATTGGTCAAATTGATACCTATGTATATTTTCATTGGCCAAATTGATACCTATGCATAGGTAAAAAAAAAATACCTACTGGATTGGTGCCCTATATATATATATATTGTAAGCTTGAAACACAGTAATAATATATATATATATAGCTCAGTTATAACATATATAAAGTGGCCATAGTAATAAATTTTGAGTTAAGGAAGAGTTAGTTGCGAATTTGTAGCTATTGCTAGTGAAGATGATCCATACGTAATCAATTTAATTTAAGAAGAAGAATTAATTATTTACGGAGAGAAATTGATTTATACTATTTACCATTTTACGGGGCAAATTAAGGCACCAATAGTTAATTACGTTTTAATATTTGCATCTATTTAGGTATATATATATATATATATATATATATATATATATATATATATATATCTCCATATGCATTTCCGTTAAACTTTTTCCCCCCGATTAATTATTGCGCATCTAATAATGTTTCATCGAAAGTAAGCTCAATTCAGTTGCAAGACATATGGTTTTACTTAACTTAATGAACACTTGCTTCTTTTAACGTTTACTAAAGAAGAAAAACTTATTTTTGCGGTCATTGAAAATATTTGGTCATTGACAAACGAAGCTTTTTTCTGAGTGGGGCGCCAATGATGGCCATTGGTCAGTACATTAATATAATGTATATATTTATCAGATTATATACACATTTATATTTAAGAGATCATCGGATTAGAAGTTTGCTTCTTTTTCTTTTGCTTGGATGGTTTAAATGTTACATAGGTTATGTCTAAATTAATGCGCTCTAACTAATTCAGGCAAAGAACTGATCATCGATTTTCTCCTAGTATTTACCAGCTTGAAATGAGATTTAATTATATATAATTAGACGAATACATGTAGTACATATATATATATATATCTGACATTTAGACTGGATATTAAGCTGATTCAGTAAATTATTATTTACGTGCACACACATATACATACATATATTATATGACTATATCAAGATAGGCTTTACTATAACTATCAGCAACATTTTAATGAGCTTGATCACAAAACTTAATTAATTAATAAGCTTTTTCTTAAGCGAATATATGAAATTTTACTTGCAATACTGCTACATATACATATTTTAAAGGTTACATGCATATATATATATATATATATATATATATATATATATATTGTAAGCTTGAAACACAGTAATAATATATATATATAGCTCAGTTATAACATATATAAA
>JXTB01000160.1:311579-415659 GCA_002914805.1 Parasponia andersonii | reverse complement strand
TATATAGGGAAAAATAATGGCAAATTAGGCTAAAATGGTTTTGAGGGAATGAGGAATCCCGAAGTCCTCTCCTCCTAGCAAAGGTGCAGATACAAAAGGCAAAGTGCCAAAGGCAAACTGAAATGATTACTTGAATGAGATGGGACCCACTTGATAATCTTTCCTTTCCAAGTCTCTCAAAATATTTTTGACTTGGGATTGGGTCCCACATCGGCCACCATTGTCTTTATGGATTGAATGATAAAAAGAGCACCTCACGTGGAGTCTGAACCAAAGGGGCTGTCCAACCACAATAAAAAGGAATCCTTCTCTCCACCTCTTCTTCTCCTTCTCCTCCCCTCTTCTCAATTAACCCCAAAAAATAAAATAAAAAACAAAATTATAATTATAGTTAAAGACCAGATATTTTTTCCCTCCATGAACCAAAGGAAAAAAAAAACGAAAATTAAATAAAATGAATAAAGGAAATAAAGAAAGAAAAAGCACCACAACAACATCAACAACAAAAGCAAAGCAAAATTTTCTTTTCCTAAAAATTTTTTGCTTTTTAAAGCTCACCCATATAATTCCCACTCATTATCTTTGTTGCTTAAGGCTTAGCTAGCTCGGCTTCCCCTTCCTCTCCTGCCTTTCCTTCTCTCTCCTCTCCCCCGTACAGCTAGCTATATACTACGCCTAAAACTATCAGTCTCATCAAAATTCAGACACCCCAAAAATAAAATAAAAATAAAAAGACCCACCAAAGGGCTAGCCAACAACATCAACAAAAGACCAATAAGACTAAACCCTTCATCACTTCACTAAACTTAAATCAATTGATCATCGCATCTCCAAGCCCACTACTACTACTACTACTTCTTCTGCTTCTACTTCTCTACATGCGATCATGGAAGGAGGCGACGACTACCACCATCATCATCACCACCACCAACACCAACACCGACACCACGATCGACCCAACTTTCCATTCCAATTACTAGAAAAGAAGGAAGAAGAAACTTCATGTACATCAAGCTCCACTGCTTACCCTTCTCTCGCTATCTCAGCCAGTACCGACCATAACACCACCTCTTGTAGTACTAGTACTAATGCTACTAGTACTACTGTCGCCGCCTCCGCCGAAACCTCTTCTAAGAAACCGCCACCGAAGAGAACCTCTACGAAAGACCGGCACACGAAGGTGGACGGCCGCGGCCGCCGCATCCGAATGCCGGCCCTATGCGCTGCTCGGGTCTTCCAGCTGACCCGGGAGCTCGGCCACAAGTCCGATGGCGAGACCATCGAGTGGCTCCTCCAGCAGGCCGAGCCCGCCGTCATCGCCGCCACCGGCACCGGAACCATCCCCGCCAACTTCACCTCCCTCAACATATCTCTCCGGAGCTCCGGGTCGAGCATGTCGATACCTTCTCAACTCCGGTCTTCCTACTACAACCCTAATTTCTCGGTCCAGGCAGCGCGGCGGAGTACTAGCAGTCTCTTTTCGGGAATCGGGCTTTCGCCGCCTTCCGATAGTCANCCGCGACGCTTTTGAACTTTCAGTCGCCAGCGTCGGCGGTCAATTTCCACTCCATGCTACAGGCCAAGCAAGAATTGAGAGACGCAGCAACGACGTCGTTGGAGCTTTCAGAGGCGGCGGCGGCGGCGGTGGCGGGGGAGGACGGCATGGGGAGGAACAAGCGGAGGCAAGCGGCGGAGCAGGAGTTGGGTCAAATGGGGGGTTACCTATTGCAGTCAACCGGCGCCCCCGGAGCGGTTCCGGCGAGTCACCACCACGGTGGTCAGATTCCGGCGAACTTTTGGATGGTGGCGAATTCCAATAGCCAAGTGATGAGTGGTCATCACGACCCGATATGGGCGTTCAATCCGGCGGTCAACAACAGTGGCTTGTATAGGGGAACCATGTCCAGTGGCTTGCATTTCATGAATTTTCCTACCCCGTTTGCCCTAATGCCAAGTCAGCAATTGGGTTCCAACGACGGCAGCGGCGTCGGCGGTGGCGGAGGCGGAGATGGTAATAATATGAGCGGTGGCGATGGCCACTTAAATATGCTGACCGCGCTCAATCCGTACCGGCACGTGTCAGGTACCGGCGTATCGGATTCGCAAGCGAGCGGGTCCCACTCGCATCACGGCGGCGGCGATGATCGGCATGACACCAATAGTACTCACCACTCATAGATGATGATCATCGTCGTTGACGTCGTCAGTTTCTCCACATGTGTAGTAGTTTGATGTGTAACACCACACGTGAGGTTTGATTGCTTCTTAAAAATTTGAGTTTTTATTATTTATTCCAAATTTTTTCAGTGTGATTAATATGGGGGTTTCTAATTTTTTTTCTTTTTTTTTAATATAAGGGTTTGGGGGAAGAGAAGACATTATATTCACTACTTAACATTATATTCACTGGCTTTTTTTTTCCCTTTTTTTTGGGGCCCCAATAATATCTCATTTTGGGGGTATTAGATTATCAATATCATCATGTTATTGTGCAACTCTCTTGAACTTTATAATTTTATTTGATTTTTCAAAAGCAAACACATATCGTAATGCATGCTTTTAGGTGTCAAAGAATTACACATATAAATTTATATGATTTATATTTGCCATGCATAGTATAAATTTCCCACCTACCTAATAATTGGGAATTTTTATTTTATATATATATATATATATATATATATATTCCTTTAATTCTCTTGTCCACAAAGTTTGTGTAGTGTATTGTATTGTAGTGGAAAGTGATGAAACAGTGTTACTGCGACGTTAGTATTGAATTTACTCCCGCTTTTGTTTTTTTACAACCTGAATATTCAAATTTTCCTTCAATATTATTTTTTTGTTAATGATTCTAAACTCTAAAACCCCTCTCTGCCATGAATCTCAAGGTTTTTACTGTATCAATGATTAAAATTTTTCAGAGAGAAGGGGTTAATAGGACGGTGGGATCCAGAACCCCTTATCAGTTCCAGGTGTTGGCTCAGGTGGTGGGACCATAGTGCTGGTCATTGCCCTAACCAATGTACAATGTCACTGACAAACAGGTGGATCATTCCTCATCTTTTTTATGGTGCAGTTGCTGTGCCACCATAGAGAGAAGGATCGGTGGTGGGTGTTCATGACCCTACACTAGAGGGCAACCCCCCTAATATGTCCCACTCTTTCTTTCTATATTTTAATCTTAACCGTCCATTTTCTTTGATTTCTTGTGGAGTCCATGTCCTTTTGATGAGGGGCACATTGAATGTCTTGGGCTTGGGATGTCAAATAGATTTTATTTGAGGCAAAGTTTAACAATGAAAAATGGTCATGTGGGATTATGGAGTTTCATGCCTCTATGAGGTTGTTACTGTCTCCCCCTTCTTTAAGGTGTTTTAAGAGTTATAGTTGTGCATGCATTTGGGCCAATTGGTTGTTTTCCCCTTTCGGAAATTAGCAGGCTTTTTAATTTTTAGGGGCGTGATATGAAATAATTGGGCGAAATTTGGTTCCATAGCATTTCATGGGACTAAGTTTTTGTCTTTCAATGCCTTTTTGGTCTTTTTATTTTTTTAACCGTTTTTCTGGTAAAGTTCGAAATTTGCCCCTAATCAGTTGAGGTTTGTCAACCGAGGCTAAATGGTTGAGTCATTGAGGTTCACCCAGAGTGACTGATTGAGTTCTTTTTTACTAATTGGTTGAGGTTTAAAATCATATCATGGGTTTTTTTTTTTTTTCAAAATTGCTATACTTCTAAGTATTTTTAGTTGATGCACGCAATTTATAAAAACCTTCCTTATCACTAATTTATTGTTAGTAATAGCATATATATTATCTGTACATTTTGTCAAACGTTTATATTTTGTCACATTACTTAATTAAGTTATTTATAGTAAAAGGATATATAAATATATCAACACTATTTATGTGAGCTTATTTCAAGTTGGTGTTTACAAAATTTTTTGGATAGACATAGTACAAAATATGAAAAATGGATAAAATATCTGAATTATTTTTTCTTTACAAGTACTTTGCATCTTATAAAAGTATGACAATTCAGAAATATTCAATATCATTATTTGTTTTTGCATTATATACATCAGTCCCTAATATTTAATTTTTTATTAATGCTACATGATACTGTGGGAGTACTCTTTACATGACACTTTTTCCCCCCACTCGTGATACAACAGTAATTTATTACTGTATGTGGTGACTATCAAATTATTTACCACAGACACAGAAGATATATAAATGACATTTTCACTTATGTTTTGTGTATGAACGTGTCGGTTCAACCCTCCAAATTAAATTGACAGAGAAAGAAACAAGAACCAGAAGTTGTATTTAATTGGATTCCAGATGTATTAACCTCAAAATTGAAGACGTATATTGAAATGGTTTTATAACTATTGACAGGCACGTGCATGCTGCAGTGTGACATTGATCAAGGGGTGCCCTGTATTAATAAATACGAATATAGTCTATGATGAATATATATATATGGTATGGTGGGGCTTGGGGTTTTATTCTGTACCCCACCTAACAAAAAGAGGAACAGAATTCGGAAAAAAAAAAAAAAGACGAGGAAAACTCTATTATAGTACCAAAAATGTGAAAAGATATCCAAACTCATGATTAAGAAGTTAATAAGCTTATTCTTGATCACAAGTATAAATCACGATGTACTATATTCATAATCTTCTTCTTCCTCTTTTATAATCCATTGCTTTGGGTTTTAGTCCCAAACATTGTTATTAGAAGTTTGTGATCTTAATAATGTACAGGGTTTTCATATACTCAGCAGTACCATATTATACTATTGATAATTTCTCGAGTTATTTACGAGTACTTTAAGCCCTTTATTTCCCCCCCTTTGATAAAAGGAGGGTTTTATCTAAGTTTTTAGATTCGACGTGGATTATTGAATTTACCAACTTGACTAGCTACATTTTCTATTGAAATGCCATTGAGTGTTAGGGTTTAAAGATAGAAATGATCACGATCGAGTCATATATATTTCATTTTCTTCTTTATTTTGAATAAAAATAGTAATTTAATTTGCTCAAACAGAAAAAGAATATGTACAATAAAGTAAACAATCGTCAAAACCATTTTAACCTGGTAAGGATTAGGGGGAAAAGAAATGCATAAGTCATTGATGATCCACATTAACATACAACGACACAAGGGAGACAACTTGTCAACAAGAGCACATGAGAAATACGTCTTTTTTATTTATTAGCTGAGTGGTATATTTGCACAAAATGGTTCCATTATGAACTTTGAATCAGGTAATATCCGTAAAATCCCATTTTTTAAAAAGGCAAAATGGTCATTTGATCAGAAAAAAAAAATCAGATTACATACATATATTTCTCTCTCCTCCCTCTCGTTTTCACTCTCCCACCCCTAGATCACTCTCTCTCTCTCTTTCTCTTTCTCTCCCTCGTCTCTCTCGCTCTCTCGGCCAAAGGACACCACGCCACCGTCCAAGCTCCGTCTGACCGAGCAGATCACCGGTGAGCCTCCCCTGCGCCACCACGAGCCGGTCGCCAGCCGTCGGAGCAGCTGCCATCGACGGAGAAGACGAAGAGGGGCCGTTCGGACTTTTTGTCACCGGTGAAGATTCCGGCGTCCATTTGACTCCAAACTGGTCTCGTTGGATTCTTATCGTCGCAAGGATCATCAATGTATATATATCTCAACCACATACTGTCCGGATCAAAAATTGCCATTGTTGAGTATTTTGAGTTTTTGAATTTTAGTTTTCGATCCGACCGTTAGATTGTATTTTTGACTACATTTTTGGAATGTACTCGGAAAATGGAGAAGTTTGATATATATATATATTGTGTAGTTTGATGATCGGCACAAAAATCGAGATCAGACGGTCAAGATTTTGTCTCGTTTTGCGTGCCACCGGTCCGATATGGACCCGGACCCGAATTGGACAAGTTATATGTCTAACCTAGCTATTTTGGGTGCTAGGAATTCAGTAAAGAGATCCGTTTGTGGAATTGAAGCTCCGGTGAGAAAGTTGGTTTTTCGACGAGGACGATCGAGGGCTTGGAATTGGTTCCCGACCCTCCGGGCGATCGTCAACGACACCTTAAGGACTCAATAGCGTGGTGTCGCTATTCTGTTAAGGTAGGGGTTTAGTTACCTTCGTAAATACCGTTTTTGAGTTAAAATTTATTTTCTGCAGCATATAAGTGTGTTTTTAATGATTTAAATTATATGTGATGGAATCTGGTTATACGATATATACTGTACTGCTCTGGGAATTTGCTATATGTAGGTTATTTTTGGTATATCAAAAATAGGGCCGTTATACTGCCTGTATTTCTATAAAACCCTATTATGCATGTTTTACTGAAAAACTAGAGTACAGTAGTTTTTACACTTCAGTTCTGTATTGCACGTGTCACAGGATCATACATGAACATCGTGTTAGTATCGTAGGTTTTATAGTATGGCGCTGCGTGCCCCACCGTCGGTGGAAGTCCGTAAACTCACGCGAGGTCTTGTTACTTCTGATTACCTCCCCATTTGGTAGGTGTAGGCAATTCGGTTGCCTCTCTAGGTTTGGTAGGCGACACATGGGTGTCCCCTCCGGGTATGGGCTTAGGTATTAGGCAGGCTGTTAGGTACACTTAGTACCATCATCCTGGGTTTCCACAGATGAGAGGATGTGAGCTCATGGGTATGGGTTGATTTGTGTTATGTGCATATGGAGTGATGGTTTTGATTACACTATTTTATATATATTGGCTCCTGGTTTAGAATATATATATATATACGTTGTGTATGTTTTGGATTTGAACTAACCATGCAGGAGATTCCTATCACTGAACTATTTTTCTCTGAGGTAACTATTTTCCTACTGGGCATTGTATGCTCACCCCCTACCTTCCTCCTCAAGTGGTGTCCAGTACGATCTTGGTGATCAAGAGGAATAATAGATCATTCTGATTGTAGTTCGTCTCTTGGTAATGCTAGGAGTTTTTTGTCGTAGTCTTTGGACTATTTGGATTATGTATTAGCATTGAACCAAGATTACTGCTTTTAATTTTGTCTGCAAACTTATGTATGTCATTCTGGTATTTGACATCTGTTGTGAATGATGATGATGCTGGGTTTTGTAATTAATTTCTTGTTTTTAAGTAACTGTTCAATTTATGTTTGATGGTGTATACGAACTATGGGAGTGGTTCACGGGATGGAATTTCAATTATTTTATTTAAATGGACCGTTTTTATAAAAACTAGAACTTTTGACACTTTTCAAATAAATTAAGGAATTTCTCACCTTTGTAAAATTCCCCTTCTGCCACTAGCCCGGATTTTGGGTCGTGACAATATCCTTAAGAAAAAAAATAAAAATAAAATTGAAGCAATGAGATATGGAACGTAATTTTTTACTTCAAATACTTTTGGTGCTAATGTCGTGGAGTGCGTAGAGCCGTAGAGTTATATCAATTTTTATAATTAAACTAAATATAAAAATTAAAATATGAAAACGTGACTTTTTTTTCAGGTATATAGCAAATATGATGGATTAATTGTTCTGACTGAAAAAACACGATATTTATATAAATATACCCTACTACAGAATTTCTATCAAAAAAATCAGTATCTAATTTGATTTAATTTGAGAGGCTGGGGAAAGCATTTATTGATATCGAGTCAAGAAAAAAAGAAAAAGTAGACATTAATTGCAATGGAGGAAAACAACCAAGAAAAGAGCCTGTCAATTTCATAATATTGCAACATTAAATTCCACAAGGAAATACAACAACATTGTTGAAAATTGCTATATCTATAAGTAACTAAGTCAGCAAGTTAACATAGTGAAAAAGAATTTTCTTGGAGGGAATAAACGATGAAACTAGATTAATAGACTTTTTCTTTTTCTTTTTCCCCTTTCTTCAATGGGATTAGTAGAGTTACTCGTTCAGCATTCACCAAAAATGAAAGACGAAAACAATTAATTCAACCGGAAAAAAAAAAAAAAACCCCGAGTGAATTACTAGGGTGGTGATGTGTGTCTTTGTAATTGTAGGCAAGGTTGACTAGAAATCTTGGAGTCCACTGTTGGACGCGTGCTCGGAGTTGATCGCAGAGGCAATGGCTAACTAGTTTTATTAATGCGTTTCAAATGTGGGAATGGAGGGGGAGCAGTGTGCTTAAGTGTACTGGTGTTAAATGGCGGTAGCAGGGATACATGCTTCTTAATGAACTTGAAACTCTTTGGTTGTTGATATATGATTTAATCCTTATTTTGTTATTATTATTGATGTTATTTTCAATATTATTACCATTTTTTTCCCCGAATCTTTTGTTAAAATAATACAGTACTACAATTTCGTCTAAACTTAAGAAGTCAAGATGAGAGGCAAAAGAACTACGACGTGACAACTCTTTTGGCTCAATCAATATATTAGTGTCTATTCTTGTCATGACCCAAAATCCGAGCTAGAGGTAGAAAGGTAATTTCACAAAGGTGGGATTTATTTGAAAAATATCAAAAGTTCTAGTTTTTATAAAAATGGTCCATTTAGGTAAAGTAATCAGAATTTTATCATGTGAACCACTCCCACAGTTTGTATACACCATTAAATATGGATTAAACAATTTTTTAAAAACGCGAAATTAAATATAAAACCCAGCATCATCATCATCTACCAAAAAGTCAAACACCAGAATGACATACATAAGTTCGCAGACAAAATAGAAAGCAGTAATCTTAGTTCAATGCTAACACAAAATCCAAATAGTCCAAAGACTACGACAATAACTCCTAGCATTACCAAGAGACGAACTGCAATCCGGATGACCTCTTACTCCTCTTGATCACTAAGATCGCACTGGACACTACCTGAGGAAGGAGATAGGGGTGAGCATAAAATTCCCAGTAGGAAAAATAATTACCTCGATCGAAAATATTTTAGTGATATAGAATTCACACATAGTTATTTTAGTCTAAAATATCCATATATATATATAAAAAAAAAAAAGTAGTGTAATCAAAACCATGCAATTCATATGCACATGACACAAATCAATCCATACTCATGAGCTCACATCCTCTCATCTGTGGAAACCCAGGATGATGGCACTAAGTGTACCTAACAGCTTGCCTGATACCTAAGCCTATACCCGGAGGGGACACCCATGTGTCGCCTACCAAACCTGGAGGGGCAACCGAATTGCCTGCACCTGCCAAATAGGGAGGTAATCAGAAGTAACAAAACCCCGCGTGAGTTTACAAATTTTCACCGATGGTGGGGCACGCAGCACCACACTGTAGACCCATGATGCTAACACGGTGCTCATGTATGATCCTATGACACGTGCAATACAGAACTGAAGTGTGAAAATAATCGTGCTCTGGTTTTTCAGTCTAATCCGCATGCTAGATTTTTATAGAAAAACGAGCAGCATAACGGCCCTATTTTTAATATACCCAAAATAACCTACACTCAGAAAATTCCCAAAGTAATACAGTATTCATCTCATACAACCAATTCTCATCACAGATATTCGAGAAACCAAAAATTACATTTGTTCTCATATATTGCAGAAAATAAGTTTTATTCGAAAACGATATAAAACACAGGTAATGGAATCCCTACCTCGCTCGAATAGCAATACCACGCTATTGAATCCTCAAGGTATCGTTGATGATCGCCCGGAGGGTCGGGAACCAATTCCTAGCCCTCGATCGTCCCCTTGCAAAAAACCAACTTCTCACTAGAGCTTCAATTCCATAAACGGACCTCTTCACTAAATTCCTAGTACCCAAAATAGCTAGGTTAGACATATAACTTGTCCAATTCAGGTCCGGGCCCACACCGGACTGGTGGCACGCAAAACGAAGCAAAATCTCGATCGTCCGATCTCAATTTTCGTGCCGATCACCAAACAAAACAATATATATATATATATATATATCAAACTTCTCCATTTTCCAAGTACATTCCAAAAATGCAGTCAAAAATACAATCCAACGGCTGGATAAAAAACAACAACCATAAATTCGAAATGCCCAAAAATGGCAACTTTCAATCCGGGCAAAATGGACTTGAGATATATATACCTTGATGATCCTTGCGACGATATGAATCCAACGGGACTGGTTGGAGGCCGAATGGTGGCTGAAATCATCGCCGGTGATGAAAAGCTTCAAAAGGCCATTAATGGCATTTTACGGCGAACGGATGACCGACAGCTGCTGGTGACGACCGGCGGACGTTCGTGGCAATACGGTGAGTCGATGCCGGCTGGTCCTCTGTCCGGACGATGGCTGGGCAGCGGCATGGATTCCTTCGGTTGNGAGGAGAGAGAGAGGGGTTTATATAAATAATCTGTTTTTTTTCATTCTGGTCAAAAGACCATTTTGCCTCTTAAAAACTGGGTTTTTACATTCTCCCCTCCTTATAGGAATTTCGTCCCGAAATTCAATATACAAGTCAAGATTTACATCACAATACAACTTCTAACTGAAAGTTAACCAAATAAGGGTACTTCTCGTACATCTCCGTCTCGAGTTTCCAAGTAGTCTCGTCCTCTTTGTGATGTTCCCAAAGCACCTTGACAAGTGGTATCTCTCTATTGCGAAGCACCTTCAACTCTCTAGCCAACAAGCGAACAAGATGCTCTTTATAGGACATATATTCTTGGATCGGTACATGCACGTACTGAATAACATGAGATGAGTCCGGCGTGTACTTTTTCAACATACGTGAAACACATTATGCACGTGACCAACTGTGCAGGCAGATTCAAGCGATATGCCACTGGTCCAATCCTCTCAGTGATCTCAAAGGGACCATTATACCTCGAAGCAAGCTTACCTTTAACTCCGAATCATGTAACACCTCACCTTGGAGTCACTTTCAAGAATACGGAATCATCAGTATCGAACTCTACTTCACGCCTCTTTGGGTCAGCATAACTCTTCTAGCAACTCTGAATCTCTTTGAGTCTCTCTTATATATCCTTGATCTTCTCAGCAGTCTCTTCAATCAATTCAGGTCCAAAAGTAACATGCTCTTCGGGCTCAGCCCAACACAAAGGCGACCTACACGGTCTCCCATATAACACTTCATATGGAGCCACACCCACACTGGTCTGGTAACTATTAGTATAAGCAAATTCCACCAAAGGAAGATGATCATCCCAGTTCCCACCAAAATCCAGTATACAACAACGTAGCATGTCTTCAAGAATCTGAATGGTCCTTTCAAACTGATCATCTGTCTCAGGATGGTGAGCTGTACTGATATCCAACTGTATACCAAACACTTTCTGTAAGGCTCTCCAAAACTTAGAAGTGAACCTTGGATCTCTGTCAGATACTATGCTTGAAGGCACACCATGCAAGTGTATGATGTTCTCCACATACAGTCTACTGAGCTTAGTAAGTGAGTAGTCCATCCGGATCGGTATAAAGTGAGTACTCTTTGTCAATCGATCGACTATCACACAAACTGCGTCTTTCTTCCTCAAGGTCTTTGGTAAATTGGTCACGAAGTCTATCGTGATCTTGTCCCACTTCCATTTCGAAATTGGCAACGGCTGAAGTAATCCAGCTGGCCTCTGGTGTTCAGCCTTGACTTGCTGACAAGTCAAATACTTAGCCACAAAAGTAACTATATCCTTCTTCATCCCTTTCTACTAATACTGCCGCTTCAAGTCCCGGTACATCTTGGTACTACCTAGATGTACTGTGAACCTTGATTTGTGAGCCTCTGTTAGAATGGTTTCTCGAATATTAGGGTCATTAGCTACAGCCAACTTCCCATTGAAAAGCAAGAATTCTTCCTTGTTAGTATTCTAACCATCTAACTGTTTACCATTCTGAAGTCAGTTCTAAGTTGTCCTCAACTCCCTGTCTTGCCACTGACTCTGCTGGACAGTCTGGAGAAGAGATGGTGAAATCACAATGTTACTCAGGCAAGCAACCCCTTCATTCTCGAAGTACTGCAAGTTATAGTCACCAATCACAACTGAGTTTTTCCAATCTTCAAATACCAGTGCAGCTAGTGCACCACGAGGCTTCCTACTCAGTGTATCAGCTACAACATTGGCCTTACCAGAATGATATTATAGGTCAAAGTCATAATCCTCTATATACTCAACCCATCTTCCCTGTCTCAAGTTCAAATCCTTCTGGGTAAAGAGATATTCAAACTCTTATGATCGGAGAATATGTCGAACTTCACACCAAACAAATAATATCTCCAAATCTTCAACACAAAGATCACTGCTGCAAGTTCCAGATCATGGGTGGGATAGTTCCTTTTATGTGGCTTCAACTGACGAGAAGCATAAGCCACAACTCGACCATTCTGCATCAAGACACATCCCAAATCCGCCTTTGAAACATCGGTATACACCACATAAGGCTTGTTACTATCAGGAACAGTAAGAACAAGTGCGATGGTCAAACTCTGCTTCAACCTGACAAAAGCTTCTTCACTCTCATGGTCCCAAACAAACTTGACGTCCTTCCTAGTCAATTTGGTCAAAGATAAAGCAATTTTCGAGAAATCTTGCACAAAACGATAGTAGTAGCCTGCCAAACCGAGGAAACTACGTACCTCTGTCATATTTCTCGGTCTTTCCCACTCCAAGACAGCTTTGATCTTAGCAGGATCGACTGAAATACCTCCGTGAGAAATCACATGGCCCAAGAACTTCACTTCTGACATCCAAAAGTCACACTTCGTTTTCTTGACGTATAACTGAAGATCTCTCAAGGTCTTGAGTACTATCCCTAGATGTTCGGCATGCTCTTCTCGAGTCTTAGAATACACCAGGATGTCGTCGATGAATACAATCACAAAATGATCCAAAAACGGCCTGAAGATCCGATTCATGAGATCCATAAAAGCTGCGGGAGTATTTGTCAAACCAAACGGCATCACCAGAAACTCAAAATGACCATATCGAGTTCTGAATGTTGTTTTAGGTATATCATCCTCTCTTATCTTCAACTGATGATAATCAGATCTCAAATCGATCTTGGAGAAGAATCTTGAATCACCAAGTTGAGCAAACAACTCATCTATCCTTGGCAAAAGATACTTGTTCTTCACTGTCAACTGGTTCAACTTCCTGTAATCCACACAAAGTCTCAACGAACCATCCGCTTTCTTTGCAAACAAAACAGGAGCACCCCAAGGAGAAGTGCTACTACGAATAAAGCCCTTGGATAGCAGATCGTCTAACTGTTCTCTTAATTCTTCCATCTCAGCAGGTGTCATGCGATATGCTGGAATAGAAACTGGCAGAGCTCCAAGAACTAGTTCAATACAGAACTCGATCTCTCTATCTGATGGTAACCCTAGTAAGTCTTCAGGAAACACCTCTGAATACTCACACACCACTGGAATCCATGGGTCTTGATCGTCTATCCTCATCTTGCCATCCATGGAAAACAAGTTCCCATAACACTCGAGTTTCTTCCTTCCACCCATGAACGCTTTCAGAATATGACTAGGCTTCAACGGACTCATCCTAGCCTGACAGACAATAGGATATCTATCACTAGGAAAAATAGTCACCCACTTCGTATGATAGTCTACAACGACTCGATACTTCGACAACTAATCCATACCGAGTATCACGTCATACTGTCCCATCGGCAACACAATCAAATCAGTAAAAAGTTTCCTATCACTAACCACAACCCAACAAGACTTACACATACTAGACATATCGGCTATTCCTCCCAAAGTTGTACCCAACGACAATACATAATCTAAATCAGAAAATTCCAACTCCAATAGTTGAGCAAATAATAAGGATATGAATGAATGAAATGCATCAGTATCAAACAAAACATGTGCCTAAGAGTGTGAAAGAAGGATCATACCATCAACAATGCCTCGACCGGTGCGATCCTGAGTGTCGTTTGCCCCAGTAAAAGCATAAGCTTGGCCAGTCACCTTTCCTTTCCCTTTGTTGCCTCTTCCCTGGCCAGGACAGCTGCTACTGGATCCTGGACCACTACTGTCAAAACCACGCCCACCCTGACTCCCTGAAGCCTGAGAAGTCTGAAAGTTCTGAGTGTAACCCTGAGGGCGGTACTGATGCTGATAAGGCTGAGGGGAAGTAAAAGACTGCGAAGTACACTGTGACTGTTACGGCCTTGCTTGAGTGTTCTGATAAGAAGCAGAACCTGACTGGCTCCTCTGCGGTCCTCCTTGAGAAAGAGGAGATTTCTGTAGACGAGTAGGACACTCCTTCTTTCGGTGACCCTACTAGCCACACACAAAATATCCTCCATAAGGACTAACTCTGCCACCCCCTGAAGAACCACTACTGTTCGCATTCCCACTATTCAAAGTACCCTGGGCTGACCACTGCCTCTGGTTCCTTCTGGTGTCTTTCCTGTCATTTTCTCTCCGCTGGTTCCTCCTGGAATTCAAACTTTCTTCGATGGCCTCTGCCCGCTGGGTAGCCACTGTAATCTCAGGAAGAGTATGGAAAGTTTGAGTGCCAATCCTGTCGAAAATGTTCCGATTCAGACGACTCCTGAACTTGGCAACTCGGTACTTCTCACTCATATCCGGTCCAAGAGCAACACTTACCAACTGAGTGAACTCTATCAGGTACTCATTCACCATTTTGTTACCTTGGGTCAATGTCTCAAATTGGTTCACAACTTCATCATGTTGATCCTCATTGGCATACTGGGCCTTGAAAATCCGCTTAAAGTCTTCCCAAGTCAGACCCACTATATCTTGTATCCGTTCCACTATCTCCTACCAATGAATGGCACTCCCTATCAAACGGGTAACAGCAAACACAGCCCAAAACTCAACCGGAGTACCACGGGCTCGAAAGTGCCTCTCCATGTCATACAACCAAGCAATTGCTATGAGAACTTCTGGTCTACCATCAAACTGCCCTGGCTGGAGACGCATGAACCGTTGGAGATGATCAGCCTGATCCAACTGATATTCCTTCGGAGCTGGAGGCTGATAGTCTGGATTGCTCATCTAGACGAATGTCTGCTGCATTGCCTCGATCAGATGAGTGAAATCTGGACGAGGAAGTTCGGCATCCGGCTGGTGCCTCGGAACTCTTCTAGGAGGCATCGCTACAAGTCTAAAACAATATACCAAACTATTTGTGAGATAATGATGCATGCTTGTCACAAAATCAACTTTAATATAGTTTAATGGTGATACGTCCGAGCTGTTAAACTCAAAACTCTGATACCAAAAATTTCTTTTACAACCCAAAAGCCAAGCTAGAGGCAGAAAGGGAATTTTACAAAAGTGAGAAATTCCTTGATTTATTTGAAAAATGTTAAAAGTTCTAGTTTTTATAAAAATGGTCCATTTAAGTAAAGTATTTGGAATTCCATCCCATGAACCACTCCTATAGTTCGTATACACCATTAAACATGGATTGAACAACTATTTAAAAATACGAAATTAAATATAAAACCCAGCATCATCATCATCCACCAAAAAGTCAAATACCAGAATGGCATACATAAGTTCGCAAATAAAATAGAAAACAGTAATCTTGGTTCAATATTAACACAAAATCCAAATAGTCCAAAGTCTACGACAACAACACCTAGCATTACCAAGAGACGAACTACAATCCGGATAACCTCTTACTCCTCTTAATCACCAAGATCGCACTGGACATCACCTGAGGAAGAAGGTAGGGGGGTGAGCATAAAATGCTCAGTAGGAAAAACAATTACCTCGATCGAAAATATTTTAGTGATGGAGAGTTCCTGCTGGTTAGTTTAGTCCAAAACATCCATATATATATAATCCAAACCGAGATTCCATATATATATATATATATATATATATATAAAAGTAGTGTAATCAAAATCATTCAATTTATATGCACATGACATAAATCAACCTATACCCATGAGCTCACATCCTCTCATCTGTGGAAACCCAGGATGATGGCACTAAGTGTACCTAACAGCCTGCCTGATACCTAAGCCCATACCTGGAGGGGACACCCATGTGTCGCCTACCAAACCTAGAGGGGCAACCAAATTGCCTACACCTACCAAATGGGGAGGTAATCAGAAGTAACAAAACCCCGCGCGAGTTTACAGAATTTCACCAACGGTGGGGCATGCAGCACCACACTGTAGACCCACGATTCTAACACGGTGCTCATGTATGATCCTATGACACGTGCAATACAGAACTGAAGTGTGAAAATAATCGTGTTCTAATTTTTTAGTAAAATCCGTATACTAGATTTTTATAGAAAAACGAGCAGCATAACGGCCCTATTTTTAATATACTCAAAATAACATATACTTAGAAAATTCCTAGAGCAATACAGTATATATTTCATACAATCAATTTTCATCACAGATATTCGAAAAACCAAAAATCACATTTGTTCTCATATGTTACAGAAAGTAAGATTTATTCGAAAACGATATAAAACACAGGTAATTGAATTCCTACCTCACTCGAATAGCAATACCACGCTATTGAATCCTCAAAGTATCGTTGATGATCACCCGGAGGGTCGGGAACTAATTCCTAGCCCTCGATCGTCCCCTTGCAAAAAACTAACTTCTCACCAGAGCTTCAATTCCATAAACGGACCTCTTCACTGAATTCCTAGCACCCAAAATAGCTAGGTTAGACATATAACTTGTCCAATTCAGGTCCGGACCCACACCAGACTGGTGGCATGCAAAACGAAGCAAAATCTCGATCGTCCGATCTCGATTTTCATGCCGATCACCAAACAAAACAATATATATATCAAACTTCTCCATTTTCCGAGTACATTCAAAAAATACGGTCAAAAACACAATCCAATGGCCGGATCAAAAATAACAACCATAAATTCGAAATGCCCAAAAATAGTAACTTTCAGAGCAAAATGGAGTTGAGATATATATACCTTGATGATCCTTGCGACGATATGAATCCAACGAGACTGGTTGGAGGCCGAATGGTGGCCGAAATCATCGTCGGTGACGAAAAGCTTTAAACGGCCATTAATGGCATTTCACGGCGAACGGATGACCGACAGCTGCTAGTGACGACCGGCGGACGTTCGTGGCAGTACAGTGAGTCGACGCCAGCTGGTCCTCTGTCCAGACGATGGCTGGGCGGCGACGTGGCTTCCTTCGGCGGGTTTCGGCCGAGAGTGAGAAAGACGAGGGAGAGAGAGAACCGAGGGGGGGAGACAGAGGAAAGAGAGAGGGGTTTATATATATATAATCTGATTTTTTTTAATTCTGGTCAAAAGACCATTTTGTCCCTTAAAAAACTGGAGTTTTACAATTCTTGTACACTAATTCGAAACATTAATACAAGTGGCAAGGTAACCATTTTTTTGGGTGATGGCAACAAAGTATATGTTAAAACAGTTACAGAAGCCCACAAATACACGACTCACATCTTAACTATGTTGATTATAATACGTTGTCTTAATAGAGGTGTTACAATTAGGCATTTATTAATTACTTTCGATGCTTATGTGGGAAATATGGGATCATGCACCATCATAAATTGGTCTTGGGTTATGCAAATAAGGCACATGTATATGAACCCAAATTCTACAGCTAATGGTCCCCAACAAATAATAAAATTGTACACCGAAAAAAGAGCTTGATTAGACCCTCTGAACCGTGCCCGTGTAATCTTATGCAGAAAACCAAAACAAAACACAACCTTGCGTTGATCCTGGAATTGAAAACATCGTATTGCTTTGTTTTTGGCCAATAAAATTTCTTAATATAAGTTCGATATTTTGTTGGTTTTGGCCCCATAAAATTTCTTAATAATTTGCACTATTCAATCATTATATAATCTGACGTTCAAAAACGTATATTATGAAGAGGTGTTTACATATTTTATAAGCTTCTCGGAAAATAGTATAAAAGATTACCACAAAACTTTTGTTCATTTACTAAAGATGATGGGGAAAATCTCAAATGGATATGCGAGAGGAAGTGTCTAAGGTAGTGGTTCCAATCCAAAATTGGCCATGGGAAGTCTCAGAGTACTTTGTGTTGATGGTCTCCTTGCATGCTTACGATGGTATAGTTATTATATAGTATTAACTAGAACAATCACAAATAATCCACGACTCAAGAGCTCACTATTTTGGAAGACTAGCGAGAGAGAGCAAAGACAGAGAGAGGAGGAAGAGAGATATTTTTTTGCTTACAAAATGTGCATTTGTTTTTCCTATCTATTAAGGATATTTCTATTTTTCATAAATAAAAAATATTCCTTAACAAATAGGATAATATATATGTATAAAATATATACATTTATATACGGTGAATATATACATTTATATACGGTGCGTTCGTATATGAATTAGACAATAAACGTGAGATGTTCACACTTTAATTAGATATTCTCATTAGTATATCGGATTGCACTATTATAAACGGCTTTAACTAAATATTCTTGTTAGTTTATCGGATTGCATCATTATAAGCGGTCTAATATAACTACAAGCAAGAGTACAAAAAAGAATATACTAATATTAGTAAATTGTTTCGGAATTATTTTAACTAACTCGTCGAATTTGCATATTTTTTTATTTAGAACATGATCTAACATTCAAAAATTGGAGTTTTCTTCTACTATATAATCCTCTCCCAAAGTGTTATGTAGTAGTAAATAAATGCCACTTAATCCGATCCATCATTGAAGTAAGTCCCATTGTACCATCCATGTGGGGCCTCACCCCTATAGAGGGCTAGGATCTCTCTCAGTCTAAGACCCATCTAGCACAACGCATGGTAATATACAAACATCACTAAATTTTATTTATTTATTGGATTATTTTTTTTTTTTTTGTTGGGATAGTGGGTTACTACTACTTTCTACAGAAGCATGTGGGTGTGGGAGCCTACTAGGGTTTGAGCAAAAACAGGTTGGTGGTTGCCACATAAAGCGTTTGGGGTCTCGACCCACCAATAGACCCAACCCCTCATTGTCTCGTCCGTGACCCGACTTTGTTAGCCCAAGTGGGCAAGTTTTGTTCTTAGGTAATATTTGGTTAGGGTTAAAAAGAGAGTTCATTCCATTGTTTTGTTTTACTTTTAACACTTGAAAGGTCATTCCAAAAAGTAATAGTGGTTCACTCACGGCATGAATAATAATTCCTAAATCAAATAGGCAAAAAAAACTATTTCATTCCATTTTAAATTATTACTGTCCTAAATTACTCTTTTTTGCTATTCTCCTCTTTCAATCTGCCAGTTATGGTCACTAAAATCTGAATAGCACATCAATTCGTACACAGATTGATATGTTATTTTCTAAAATCTGAATAACACATTAACTATTGATATGTTATTTTCTAAAATCTAAATAACATCTGAGTTGATACGTTATTTTTTGAAATCCTATATAACACATTACATCATATCATATACAGTTTGATGTGTTATTTTGTCTTTAAAATTTTCTAATGCAAAAAATACATAAATAAATTAACCAATTTTTGTACTAATTTAATATTTATACTAATTTTCTAATAATAAAGATATTTCGTCTATATAATGTTAATTCAATTCTATTCCATAATAAACAAAACATAATAATCTTCATTTAGACACTAATTCTAACATGTTAATTAAATAACTTAATCAATTTTCTTTTTTATTCCATTCCTACTCTCACTCCTTTCCTTTTACTATTACCATTCATTTTCCATTTTTGTTTAGCAACAGATGCCATCTTAATTTTATAGAAGAAAAAGAAAAAAGTAAAAAAATAACCAAATACAGCTGTGAGGTAAAGCCATATAATGAATTTGGGCAGGCGGAATATCTATAAAAGGTAATTGGTAACTATTTGTTTGGTGCTCTAATCTGAGCATCTGAGCAAAGAAATAGGAACAATTCCACGTCAAAGAATTAACAAATAGTGAAGTACCAGTTTAATATTCAGTAAATATAATTACTAATATTGGATTTATATAATTATGAAATTATGCCAGTATATAGATAATATTTGTATGAAAATTATTTTATACTCTTGTTTCAAGTTAAATTACAGTGACCCCCTTTAGACAAAAAATATAATTACAGTAACACCCCTAGACTGAAAAAGGATTGAAAAATCATTGAAATTCTCACAGTTTAGTTTGTTATTCTTTTAATTTAAATGGCCAATACGTGTTTTTATAATTAAATCATAATTAAGTGAATTTTATTGTGAAAAAAAATGAAATTTTTGTCAAATTTGACTAATAGAGGGGTGTGTGTATGCTTTTTTATTTATTTATTTTTAATCTTTTAGATCATCAAGGTACATATTTTTGGTCTAGGAATGCTATTGTAATTTGGCATAATCAATGGGTGTAAATGTAAAATATAATATATATATATATATAGACAAAAATCTCGCAGATATTTTTTTTTATCTATACATTAGTATTATTTTGACCAATGAAAATATTATACATATTTTTTAAAAAATAAAATAAAATAGAAAATAATATTAATGATGTATGCCTTTTTATGTATTTTATTATATTTGTTAAACCACGTTTAGATAATTATCTAATAGTTAAATAAATATAATATTTATTGAATTGATAATATATATATATATATATATATATATATATATATTATCTGTCTTTGCCTTTTATATCCGTGAATGTACGGTGGCAACGGAATAGAATCTGATTTTATGGGATAAACTGGTTGTTCCCGACCACTTGGGTGTCCTCAGTGAATTATTATTATAAGGAGATAATGCTATCGACGTATCTTCAAACCTTTTTCTATTTGATATATTTATCTTTTAAATAACGACCATTCTACCAATTATGTGGCGTCATTAGACCAATTATGTGGTAATTTTCTTATTTTAAACATTTTTTCAATGGCAAAAATTTTTAACATTGGCTCCCAATTTCTTCTTTTTTGTGGTTTAAATTTTTTAACGGTAGTGAACGTTCTAAGTTATAATTGGAGAAAGCTATACTCTCACTCTTTGTTTTATTACATAACACTCTCGTAATCTCGTTACCAAAAAAAAAATTGCGCTAACACCTTTTCTTATGAAAAAGCTATACAAACCCTCTGTTTTATGGCAAATTTACATAAAACTCTCATGATAGAAACAAATTTACACTAATAACTTCTCTTTTAGTAACATGTTTCGTTTAACTATTAATTCTTTTTTATCAAATTTGTTTAGTTTATTAAAATAACACATATTGTTTTTTTAGGAAAATAACACATAATTGTTAAAATTAAAAGAATAACATAAGTGAATGATGAAATTTTTAACTGATTTTTTTAATTTGTTCTTCTTTTAGCCACAAGGCATGTTAATGCAATTATTTTTGGTCCATTGTATTAGAAAGACTAAAGAAAAATCATAGTTGGTAATAATTTTAAAATTTTAATTTTTATTGAAAAAGTACAAACAGTTTTTAAAAAAAACAACCACAGTGGAAAACAACCAAGAGTATTATAAAAACTTATAATAACATATTAGGTATTGTTTACGGAATCAGACCTCTTGTTGATCCAAGATGAGTAAGATAACGGCTCCAATCCCTAATTGATCTTTCAGTGTATCATTATATATAGTCACATAAGAATGTGGTCTCTATATGCTGAATAGGAAAATATGAAGTTAATTTATGTACTAGATTAACAAAGAAATCAAAGAATATAAACATGATTGTTCACTTATTTTTATAAATCTATTCTCTTGAAAAATTGGCATAATTGAGTTACATTTTCTATCACATATGAAAGAGATGTCTAGAGTCTCCTATTTTTAGGCAATAGAATGGAGGTATCTATAAGAAAATATTAACAGTGCCACATGCTTATGATCATTATGACTGTAGCGTGATTACCTCCAATCGCTAGCTAATTTTTGTATGTGAAGATTTTTCTCTTTTCAAGAATATTATGTTTTCCAATTTCACAGATTGCAATATTTGACTATCATATATTGCCTTTTATGTTGGACAACCAATCAAATATTATATTGTCATTTCTTCTCTAATTTGTTAATATTCAATTAACTATAATTAAAATCTAATTATGCCTAGGTTCATTAAATCAAATCAATTAATGGGGATCACAATCATTATATATATAAGGATTGGAAAAATTGATAACTTCATGACTAAGCTTATTTGTTTTATTTGGAACTTACCAAAATTGGAGTCAACATTTTCCCACTGAATGTGCTATATATGTAATATCCTCTAATTTAGCTACGTACATAGAAGATATTTGTATAAATATTTAGCAAGATCGGAAGACTTTACTCAACTTAAAATTGATAAAATATGGTAAAATTAAAACTTTTTATACTATCTAGAAACAAAAGAAAAAACCCTACTTATAATTATACATATAGTACTGTAAAATATTTAGATATGCATATATTGTACACCTCTCATACAGACCTACGTAATACACACACACATACTAAAAAGCATGCACAAAATCCTCCATCAGAAAAACTACAACATCAAAATGCTTATATACACATAAGTCACAGTTGAAAAGTTGGCACTCATCATCCTTGCTCACATATTAGTAGTATCATCTATGATATAAGAACACATATGAGTATAGAACTCAATAAATAACGAGTGCAAATACAACGTGTATATACTAGAAAATACATATTCATATAATTGGGATCCCCGTGTATATTCATATAATTGGGATCCCCGTGTATATTGTATTGCATAACAAGACCGTAAATCGCATACTGAGTCATTTAAATAACTAATAATTAATAACTAATTATAAATCATCGCATGAAGGTCTCAAGTCCCAAATACTATCAAATCTTTCTATGTACTATAAAAGTCCTCCCCATAATGTTATCAGAGTGTTCCCGAATGAACTAAATAATATCTCCGAAAGAACCTAATAATATCCATGCGGGAACCAAATATTTGAGCGTTAGCCTGTCACACTCTATTCACTAATACTCGTGAGATAATGTAAATACATCACATATTCATGCCTCTCATGTATGTCAAAATAACAGATTTAGATGTTTATGCCTTAGGAATAATATAATAACATATACATATTCTTTATATAATCCAAGGATTCTCTAGGTTCACAGAAATAGATAATTCTTACATTACAGGTGTAATGTTACTTACCTCGATCTTGAGCTTTTTTGTGGTTTTTTTTTTCTGTGAAATGCTCTTCGTTCTTGGTACAATTGACGTGCTCATATTTTTTTTTAAGGATAGATTTCTATAATCACCAAACACGCAATGATAGATGAATTTACATTTTAAACTTGGACTAAAAATAAATAGCTTTTATGCATTCTAAATATAAGAATGCAAACTATGAGCTAATGAAAAAAATTTTAATATGGAACAAAATATTTAGACTAAGAATAATTTGATTTTCATGATTTAAACAAACAATCATGAAGGATTATAATATTTCAATAATAGTCATGTGAAATCAGTTTATAATATTAGGCCCTAAACATTCATTCCTCTGTTCACTTTAACCTTGGCTAAATATATATATATGGGTATCAATCCAGTAGGTTTTTTTTTTTTTACCTTTGCATAGGTATCAATTTAGCTAATGAAAATTTAGCATGCACATTTTTTTATTGTAAAAAGTAAGAGAGAGAAAGAGCATTAATGATACACGTCTTTTCATGCACTTCATTATAGCCATTGGATCACTATTAGATGGTAATCCAACGGCTAAAAAAAAAATATCTACCCATAGGTAAAGAAAAAAAATACATATTGGATTGGCAACCTATATATATATATAGGGCACCAATCCAGTAGGTATTTTTTTTTTTTTTACCTATGTATAGATATCAATTTGGCCAATGAAAATTTAGCATGCATATTTTTTTATTGTAAAAAATAAGAGAGAAAAAGAATATTAATGATGCACGTCTTTTCATGCACTTCATTATAGCTATGGTGATCCAATGGCTATAATGAAGTGTATAAAAAGACGTATATCATTAATGTTCTTTCTCTTTCTTGCTTTTTACAATAAAAAAATGTGAATGCTAAATTTTCATTGGCCAAATTGATATCTACCTATAGCTAAAAAAAAAAATATCCACCGGATTGGTGCCCTATATATATATATATATAAACGTATCTTTACCAAAATTATTACACAGATATTTTAAGTCCAAATCTTATTAAAAATTTAAATAGAAAGATGAAACAGAGACAATTAATCATAATTTAACCATTGGAGTGATATAATTAAAATAATCTAATGATATAACATATAACCTATTCTCAACTTATTTATTTATACACACTCGAATAGAATTCTTGAAAACGGTTACAAATAGCTTTAACTTTAAAATAAAACTAATTAACTAATCATGAATGTAAGATACGAAAAGTTTATGCACAAAATTCCAAAACTAAACACTTAACACAAAAGTTCCAATTCAGTAAAAAAAATATTAACTAGTAATGGTCAAAGCAAATATTTACGATTTCCTTTTCCTTAGTATACATATAACATAATTCAATTTAAGTAAATACCATCAACAAGTATATATATATATATATATATATATATATATATATATATATATATATATATATAAGAATGATAATTCCTCTGAAGGTATCTCACAAGTATCCACACAAACAGTATGAAAGCAAGTTTAATGATTTGATTTGTTTAATTTTCCCAAGAGAAGTAGAGACTAAAATGAAAGTGAAATTATTTGTTGGCTGATGGAAGAAGAAGTATCGAGACAAATAAGAATATATACAGTTTCAACCAGTTTGCCCACATAACAAAGTCGACACCTCTACCTTTCTCCATATGTATTTATACTTTTTTTTGGAAAAAAAAAAAAATAATGTAAACAAAGTAATATAAAAAATAATAAATTAACCAGCATTAAGTTTAACAATAGACTATTAAATAATTAAAACATTCTTAACAAAATAATAATAATAATAATAATAATAATAATAATAATAATAATAATAGAACCCAAATTAGATTTGTATAATTTAATGAATATTATGCACAAGAAAATATGCCATGTCAATAAATGACATAGTCATGTACAAATAATAATCAATTTGGTTCAAACATTTGTCAAATAAAACATGGAAAATAATTTAAAAGTAAAAAACTGTGTCATATTAAATTAATTAATTTTAACAGTACTTTTTAATGAAATAAAGTGTCAAATAATCATATGACAAAAATAAACTTAATACATCTCAAATATGTACTTTTGAGCATGTCTCGAGCATTCCACTGTAAAATTTCTTAAAGAGTTAAGGTTAATAATCTTAATGAATTAATCCCAAAATTTAAAATAAGTACTTAAATTTATATGCATATTCATCGGTAACGTAAAGAAAAAAAATGTTATACTTCCTATTATTATTGACTCTTTATGTTATATGAGGAATTGGGTGTCGTTTGGAATTTCGAGATATCACAACACGCCCAAGCCCAGTAACTAGGCCAAACATGTAGCTTCTTCTGTAATCCAATCTAATTCAACCCAATTCATTATTAATTAGTCTAGTCCAATAATAGTGTGATCATTTACATAAGTTAGCTTATAGATTTTATGAAGCATGTACAGTTGGCTCCAAAATAATTAAACAAGCTTATAATTATTTAATATTAAGTCTATTCTACTAAAGGACTTAAATAACACTCTAATTGTCCATAACTATATTTTGGATTAACGTCTCATGCCACAATAATTTTTTGCTAATTATCTCTTTGTATAATATCATAAAAATATAATTAGCAAAAAACTATATGAGACCTGGACCGATTAGAACAGGCCGTAGATGAGTCTCCGCGACATTACCTCTCGCGCTTCCTCGAGGTAATGTCCCTGGTCCATAATGCTGACTCGGTCCAAGCTACAAGCTCATTCGTCAGGAGCCTACAGCCAGGATCAATGCTATCGGACCACCTCCTCTTAATTCTTCCGTACGATATGGCGGACGTCCAAGCAAAGTCGGAGAGGGTATTCAGGGTGCTGGAAAGCCACCAGAAGGTGCCCAAAACCTCCGCCTCGATAACAACGACGCCGGTACGAATCCCGCATCCGCAAGGGGTGAAGAGGCCCTCACCGGGTCAAAGGCCGGCCCCGAAGCAGGAAGCCCCTAACTGCGATAGTCAAGAAGATGGCAAGAGGAGGAAGATGTCTCGCGACCCCCTGCCGAGGTATGAGCTCAACACGCCGATCGACGTGATCTACCTCCAAAACAAGGACAGAGACATTTTCAAAGACCCGCCCAAATCTGGCGTTCCTGAGTATATGAAGAATAGGAGCAGGTATTGCCAGTTTCACAAAAACATCGGGCACAACACCATCCGCTGCTGCAACCTTTACGCACAGGTCATGATGGCGATCCACGCCGGCAGGTTGAAATAGTACGTGAAAATCGGTGGAGCCCAGCCGCTGGAAGATGTCGCCAGGTCTGAAAAAGAGAAGCAGACCCAGGCCTCTAGGTCAGGAGAGCAGACCCTGAGGATAGTGCCGACCATAATTGGCAGGCTAGAGCCGACTCAGGATCAAGAGGAGAGGGAGAAATGCCTCAAAAGAACTGAAGGAAAGATGAAGCGCCTGAGGGGGATGGGCCATTCCGTCAACCATTTGACGTCGGGAGAGAACCGCATCTCTGCCGCCCCCATCATTTTCACCCAGCAAGATTTAACTACAGTGCGTCAGCCTCACGATGACCCTTTGGTGATTAAGTTGCAGATCGGCTCCGCATTGGTCAGAAGGGTCCTGGTCGACGGTGGCAGCAGCGTCGATATCCTGTTCCTCAGCACATTCGAGAATATGGGTCTGGATCGAAGCGTGCTCAGGCCGACCTATCAGCCACTGTTCACTTTTGACAGCACGAGGGTCTGCCCTTTGGGCATTGTGACCCTGAATGTCTGTGTTGCTGAGAGATGCTTGGACGTGAATTTCTTCGTCATTGACTACCAGTCCACCTTCAATGTCATCATAGGAAGGGGATGGATCCACGCCATGCATGGAGTCGCTTCCACCCTCCACCAGGTCTTAAGATGTCTATCAAAGGACGGTACCTACACGATAGACATCAGGAGAGACCAGGCCTCTGCAAAGAAATGCTTTTCAGCCACACTGAGGGGAGCCGATGCGGATGTAAGCACCGCAACTAGGGAAGGATAGCAATCAAAGGACCGTCTGCCAGCGTACATGAAGCAAATCGAAGAGGAGTCTGACGGTCCGGAATCCACGATCGAGGAACTAGTAGCAGTCCCTTTGAAAGAGGCAGAGCCGATGAAGATGGTTCTACTCGGGGCCTTACTACCCGAGGAGCAAAAAAACAAAATGTTGGGATTCCTGAAGCGGAACGAGGACGTCTTCACGTGGACCCATGACGACTTGCCTGGGATAGACCCTACATACACCTGCCACCGGCTGAACATAGATGAAAATTTCCCTTCAGTCAGGCAGAAGCCCCGAAGGTTCTCACCAGAAAAAAACAGGGTGATCAACTAGGAGGTAGAGAAGCTGCTGGAGAACGGTCTGATCAGGAAATGCGTATTGGTTCTTATTGATTTCTCTAATGATCATTAGTTAATATCTCACTAACTAAATCAGTGTTGACACACTTAGATCTAAGATTTCTGATCAAGTATTGAAATCCTCCAAGAGATATTATTTCACTAAATTTTATATTGCTAATTGAAATTATATAATTTAATAAATGTGTTTTGTTGAATATCAGAGAATATTGACCTCAATTGATTTCATTCGTTTGTAATTCAAATAAAGTAATATTTGAGAATACATAATCACAATCAATTCAAGATTAAGAGTAATGTTAATCATTGCCTATGAAATTCTATTGATGAAATTCTTTTCTACTTAGATTATCAATAGAATTTTATTTATAATCCAGTTTGATATAAATCTCATTATATAGTTGACTTTAATTTGACCAAGACGAGTCAAACTTTTCCAAAGTCTCTCACATCATAATTAAGGTGCTCAACCTTATTTATGTTGTTGCGAACTACTATTAATTAATTGTAAATAAATTGTATTTATGTTTTCTATGAATCTACATTGTAATCACAAATATATGTATATATTAATACAATTAAATGGACTTTTATTCAAATAATATTATACATAACAAATTAATTGAATAATATTTTTATTTCATTAATATGAAAATGTTACATAAAAACAATTGTTTTTATGAACGTCTCCCACTAATTCAAACACATAGAGCTTCATTTTAGTTTTGTCATAAAGTAAGAGATAAAAAGTGTATTTCTTTTAGAGGGATAGTATCAAAATAAACCGATTACCTTTGGCCTTTTAGCTAAAATACCGGCACTTTATCATTAATACCAAATAAAATATTCTATTTGTATTTTTTAATTAAATATCGATGGATCCGTATTTATAATCAAAATGGAGTTTAAAATTGTTGAAAAAACTTCTTTATTCTTTAAAATTATCAAGTGGCATCCAAAAATTTAGCTAAATGGAAACCTTATAAATGAATGAATGGATTGTAACCTTTTAGGATTCCAACTGTACCATAACTTTCAAACATACAAAAGTTCTTTTTTTGATTCTTGTTATCTAATTTTAAAGATAAAAACATAACTTTTCAATAAATTTAACAATAATTTTGACCTCATTTATGAATCTGTTGGGATTTAATGGAAAAATACAAATAGTAGGTTTTATTTGTAGAAAAGTGTGATTTTCTTTAATAAAATAAGTGTCAAACATGGTTTTTTTTTTTTAAATTGAAATTTTTCCTTCTTTAAAATTCACTATGTTAGAATAAGAGGTTTATTTTATATCTTATGTTTGCCCTCCAAATTATGTAGGGTGTCTTAATATGCCAACGAATTAAGTTCCAACTTTGCCCTTGAACTATTAAAATCGTCATTCACGTACCAACTCTATGAGACAAACATATAAAAACTGGCTCTAACTCTAGTCCCAAATACTCATTTGGGTTTTCAACAAATATTCTAAAATTATGACACTTATAATTGTCCATGTGTTTGTCCAATAGAATTACGATTTTAGAAATTTGGGGAAAAAATTGAAACTTTAATAGTTTAAGGACATACTAAGACATTCTACATTGGTCAAGGACAAACATGAAATAAACCTTAGATTTAGAATTATACATAAACTATTTCAAAATATTTTCAAATTTTCCTTTCCAAACTTCCAACTAGAAATGGGAAAAAGAACAAAGAAATTGGTGATAATTCCATAAGTTGTTTAGGTAAAAATAAATAAGAATTACAAAATACACTCATTGTTTTATAAATAATTTTCATTATCTCTATGCTTGGCATGTGGTTATACTATCCAAGTTCACACTTGAAGAATAAATCAAACAAATTATAATGGAATCATTTGAAGCAGTAAGACTTTAGGGCTCGTTTAATTGCAGTAGTAGAATGGTAATAGTAATAATAATCAAAATGAAATAAAAAAAAAAGAATGATAATGTAATTATGTTGTTTAGTTGTGTTGAGAAATTAAGGTTTCAATCTTATTCACTCTTATTTTGAAGATAACAAATATTTGATTTAGTACTAACGATTTAACTTGAGTGTGTAGTGAAATGATATTAAAGTTCTACCTCAAGTTAATCAAGGAATCAAGCTTGAAAATGGATGTATATGGATATATTCGAATCAAGCTTGAAGATGAATAATCAAGATATAAGATCGTGTCTAGATATGACATATTCATAGTTAGTCTTGTATTTGATTTAGTTTATTCCACATAAATTCTCTTTGCATTAGCTCATACTTTCAAAAGAATTCTTAAAAATCTTTCAAATGAATTTTCAAACAAATCTTCAATGAATTAGCTAAACTTTAAATCCACTAATTTTTAATTGTTTGAAAATAAATATCATTTCAAATCTAGCCCAAATATTCTCAAAAGTACATTTTTAATATTAAAAATGATTTGAAGAAAGTTTTAAGAACGACTAAAAATTAGTTCAAAGAAACAAAAAATTTGGTTTCTGACTAATTTTGGTCGACAGGCTTGGTCGACCAAAATAAAGGCCAATAATAGCTGTTAAAGCTGAGCTGACGTATCGGACTCTAACGGCTAGTTTTTTGGTCGACCAAAATTTTGGTAGCAAATTAGCAACAGTCAAAAACAACTAGTTTTTTAAAATGCTTTTAAATAGAGCCAAGTTTAATGACTTAGAATAAGAGAATACGAACTTATATTGATACCCAATTAGTTTCTAAGTGTAAAAACTCTATTTTACTCAACTTTAACTTTCAAATCATATTGAGCCAATCTTAGAACATTCATTGTGCATTGTTCTCAAATCTCCTAAGCTAAAATTGTATGAATTACTTTGTAAGGAGAATTTGTAAGTGAGAGTTTACTCTTATTTATTGAATTAAGTGTGAGGTGAGGTTGTCACTGGATTCATAAATAACCTGATTTAGGTGAGGTTACCACCGGAGTCATAAATAACCCGTAAGTTGGTAAGATTAGCACCATTATCTAAACAATCCATAAAGGTGAGGTTATCATCAGAGTCAAAACAATCTGAGATTAGGCATGATAGAGTCAGAGTCAAGACTATTATAAAAGCTTGGGTGTACCTAAAAAAAATTCACTCTATTTGTAAAAGGGTCGGTTAAGCCCAAAATCTTGATCCGATAGTGGAAAGCTCAAAGCAAATTGCCGAAGGCCGGAGATGTAAGCAAACCGTCGTGTTTGTCGAATTTCGTAAAAACCGAGTTTGCACTTTCTCTATCCCTACACTATTTACTTTATTGCAAACTATTTTATTGAGTGTTTGATATTTAGTGTGCTTAATATACTTGCTATTATTGCTATATATTTGGCATTATTGTTGATTTAGCTAAATAGTTTCAAAATAGTGGTCTATGGTTTTAAATAGTTGAAAAGTTTTTTAAAACGTTTTAAAACCCAATTCTCCGTTCTCTTGGGTTATCAATCTTGGACTAAACATAGTTAACAATTAGTATCAAAGCTTGGTGCTCAATTTTAAAAGACTTAATCATCTTGAGATGGCGAACCCAAATGATTTTCAAAACTTTTTATATAAGGGGTATTCAACTACTAGACCGCCATTTTTTAATGGAACTGATTTTAATTATTGGAAAAATAGGATGCTTACATATCTACAATCTTTAGATTTTGATTTATGGCATATTGTTACTAAAGGTCTATTTGTTTTAATGAAAAAAGTTTGATGATAAATTTGTTGATAAAGAAATTGATGAATATGATGTAAATGATAAAATTGCATTTTTTAAAAATGGTAAAGCTATGCATATTTTGATTTGTGGTATAGATAGAGATACATTTAATAATATTGAAAAAGCCACAAATGCTCATAAAATGTGGAATATTCTTGAAATATAATATCAAGGCACAAATTCTATGAAAGAGACGAAAATCAATATTCTTACACGCTAATATGAATTATTCAAGATGCATAAAAATAAGACTATTGCTCAAATGTTTATTAGATTCACTATTATTATTAACTCTCTTAATGCTCTTGAAAAATCGTTCTCTAACATAGATTTGGTGAATAAAGTGCTTAGGAGTCTTCCTAAAATGTATCTAAGCAAAGTGGTGGCAATTCAAGAAGCTAGAGATCTCACCAAACTTTCTCTAGAAGAATTCATTGGTTCGCTCATGACACATAAGATCTTGATGAAAGAAAGCAATGAAGTAGACCAAAAAGACAACATATGCTTCATGGCAATAGAAAATGAGGTAAGCTCACTTAAACCTAAAAGTAAATTTCATGATATCATTGATACTAGTAGTGAGTTTAGTGATAGTGATTGTGATTTGTCATATGAAAACTTGTTAAGTAATTTCAATGATTTACACAAAAATTATGCAAAACTCATTTTCAAGAACAATGTTCTCAAAAAGAAAATTCTTAGTTTGTCAAAAATAGTTGAAGAGTTTACTAAAGGAAAGAAAGTGAAATTATCTTGTAGTACTTGTGATATTTTGTCAAAAGAAAATGCTTCCTTAAATGACAAGATTTTTGACTTGACCAATATTGTCCACAAATTCACCAATAGAAAGAAAAATTTTGATTTAATGCTTAGTAGACAAAAATATATTTTTAACAAAGAAGGTATTAGGTACAAATCTTCTATAAAACAAAAATACCTCAAGAACTATTTTGTGAAAACTAATACAAATGACACAAAGCACACTTGCACTTATTGCAATCAAGATGAACATACTAGTTTTTCGTGCTTTATAAAGAAAAATATATATGTTGGTAGAAAACTAGCTTGGGTACTAAAAAGTTCAAAAACTAACCCCCAAGGACCCAAAGTTATGTGGGTACCAAAAATCCATACTTGAATTTTTGTTATAGGTACAACCAAGAAAGTAGGCGCTTCAAGAACTTGACCAATGATTTCATCAAGCTCTCAACTTTCACAAAGAAATGATGGCGGATATTTCATTTTTAGAGACAATACAAAAAATAAAATTATTGGTATAAGTAATATCGGTAACAATTCTTTGCCTATATTTAAAAATATCTTGCTGGAAATATATTATGCTTAATTCTTGTCAATCATTTGATTAGGTTTTGAAGTTTGTTTTATTCTTTCAAATATTCAATTTGAAATTTTGAATAAATAAGAGTATATCTTTTGATTAAAAAAAAATTATTTATTGCTTTTGGCATTTAAGATTTGGACATGCTAGTATAGTTATATTTTCAAAATTTTAGTAAAAAATCTTGTTATAGCTTACCTAGTCTTTTTTTTTTTTTTTAAATGACAAGATTTGTAAAGTATGTCATTTTAGAAATTATGTTAATTATTTTTTGAAAAATATTATGCTTTTGAGTTAATTGATAATGTTTCAAAAAGATTTACATGATTTTCTTTATTGGTTTCAAAATGGCCTTGATTATGTTGAATGCAAATATTTTACTAAAATACTTTTAGGGCAAAATTATCAATACTATTTGTTATGTTTTAAACTGTGTGTTGATTAAACTTATTTTGAATAAAATACATTATGAGTTTTGAAATAATCAAAAGCCCAATATTGGATATTTTTAGAGTCTTTGGATACAAATACTTTTTTTTTTTAAAACACCAAAGATAACTTGAAATTTTTGATTCAGAATCCAACATTGGAACATTTCCTAGTTACTTGACTACTACTTATGCATAAAGAGAGTTTTTCAACAAAAAACTAAGTAGTAGATATATTTATACATGTGATATTTGATGAAAGTAACGACTTCAAGGAGAAAAGCATAGATGATGTTGATGTAGGTATGGTATTATGCTTGAATGATTTGATCCTAACGAAACATTAAAGATGATGATTGAGTCTAACCTCAACACAAAGAAGATGAAGAGCTTATGGAAGGATGGTATGGATGATTTTATTTGATTTATAAATTGCTTATATATGATTTAAATTGTTTGCACAATGTATAATACTTAAACTCTTATATTTGTGCAAGTGCTTGATAATTTTTACATGACAAATAACATGTATAATTAATTAAATTATTTTATCTATATTGATATTGTATTTGAACTCAAAATTATGCATTACTTGAATTCAATGTTTACACTTTGTAACTTTATCATTTTGCATTTTTACGCATGATTTTTTTTATGGGAACAATTTTTTTATGAATATCACATATAAGATTCTTATTAGCTTTCAACATATGCTTTGTTATGTTTTATCTTTTCTGAATATCTATTTCTTATGGTTATATAAATTTGGATAACATATCATGTTTGGATTGAATACTTGTTATTAGTTGCTTATTCATATTTTAACTTTATATTTGTTAATTGGTATTAATCTTATCCTTCATATTTATGCAACCTTTTAATGAAATCAAAAGGAGAAGAAGAATGTGTTTTTGATTTAAATTATTTCAATTCGTATCAAGTTGGTCATTTTATCTTTCATTAATTACTTTAATTGGTATCAACTTGGTATAGTTTTTCAAAATATAATTAGTATCTATTGGCATACTTTTAGATAGTATGAAACTTGGTTATTATATTTCTTCAAATATAATTAGCAATTGTTTTTAAAAATAATTGATGTCTCTCGTATATGAATGATCTTTTCTTACTTTGACTATTGATATTTTGATCATTATTCATATATTCAGGGGGAGCATATTTATGATTTGCTTGTACTAAATTTGTCATTATCATTTTTCCATTAATTTCATGCTCTCTATAATTTGATGAAAATGAAGGAAAGAAAATTATTTCACTATTGTGCTTTAATAACTTTGGATTTCTCCTATGCTTTATGATGATTATACTTAGAGAATTTATTTTTAATAAGTGAAATATTAAGATTTAGAGATTTGATTATCTTGATGTGATGAAACTTCTCTACTTGGAATATGTTATACTTCTTACTCTTATTGGCATCACATTGTTGTTCAATCTTACGTTTGACATTGTTATTCTTATTTTGAAGATTGTTCAATCCTAGCTTCCTCCATATCTCCTTATTGCTTAACTTGTTATATTATTTTTTACATGGAGAGAAAGTTATTTGAGTATTACTCTTTTATATACTTTTGTCATTAATTCATATGGAGAAAGTATTATAGTGAATTCATATGGGGAGAATCTTATTTTAAAGATAAATTGATTTTTATGTAATATCTATTTTGATATTTGTTTCTATCTTTTTAATGATGTTAAAAGGGGAAAAATAATGTTGATTTATGTATATGAAGAGAAAAAATTTATTTATGAGTGTGCATAGTTTAAGGGAGAGAACTTTGTATTGTTTAGCACACATTTCTAATTTTCTCACAATATGCTTATGATGCTTAATTGAGTTAAAAAAGGGGAACAAGTCTCTTTTGACTTTCTCAAGCATATTTTGAGATGGAGCTTAAAATATGATAAAGAATAAGATAAACGTGTCAAATTCCATACTTTAATATACTTATTACATATTTTCTTTTATCTCATAAATCAATATTTGTCATCATCAAAAAGGGGGAGATTGTTGAGAAATTAATGTTTCAATCTTACTCATTCTTATTTTGAAGATAACAAATATTTGAATTAATACTAATGATTTAACTTGAGTGTGTAGTGAAATAGTATTGAAGTTCTACCTCAAGTTAATCAAAAAATCAAGCTTGAAGATGGATGCATATGGACATGTTAGAATTAAGCTTGAAGATGAATAATCAAGATATAAGATCATGTCTAGATATGGCATATTCATACTTAGTCTTGTATTTGATTTAGTTCATTCCACATAAATTCTCTTTGCATTGACTCATACTTTCAAAAGAATTCTTAAAAATCTTTCAAATGAATTTTCAAACAAATCTTCAAAGAATTAGCTAAACTTTAAATCCACTAATTCTTAATTGTTTGAAAATAAATATCATTTNTTTTTTTTTTTTTTAAATGACAAGATTTGTAAAGTATGTCATTTTAGAAATTATGTTAATTATTTTTTGAAAAATATTATGCTTTTGAGTTAATTGATAATGTTTCAAAAAGATTTACATGATTTTCTTTATTGGTTTCAAAATGGCCTTGATTATGTTGAATGCAAATATTTTACTAAAATACTTTTAGGGCAAAATTATCAATACTATTTGTTATGTTTTAAACTGTGTGTTGATTAAACTTATTTTGAATAAAATACATTATGAGTTTTGAAATAATCAAAAGCCCAATATTGGATATTTTTAGAGTCTTTGGATACAAATACTTTTTTTTTTTAAAACACCAAAGATAACTTGAAATTTTTGATTCAGAATCCAACATTGGAACATTTCCTAGTTACTTGACTACTACTTATGCATAAAGAGAGTTTTTCAACAAAAAACTAAGTAGTAGATATATTTATACATGTGATATTTGATGAAAGTAACGACTTCAAGGAGAAAAGCATAGATGATGTTGATGTAGGTATGGTATTATGCTTGAATGATTTGATCCTAACGAAACATTAAAGATGATGATTGAGTCTAACCTCAACACAAAGAAGATGAAGAGCTTATGGAAGGATGGTATGGATGATTTTATTTGATTTATAAATTGCTTATATATGATTTAAATTGTTTGCACAATGTATAATACTTAAACTCTTATATTTGTGCAAGTGCTTGATAATTTTTACATGACAAATAACATGTATAATTAATTAAATTATTTTATCTATATTGATATTGTATTTGAACTCAAAATTATGCATTACTTGAATTCAATGTTTACACTTTGTAACTTTATCATTTTGCATTTTTACGCATGATTTTTTTTATGGGAACAATTTTTTTATGAATATCACATATAAGATTCTTATTAGCTTTCAACATATGCTTTGTTATGTTTTATCTTTTCTGAATATCTATTTCTTATGGTTATATAAATTTGGATAACATATCATGTTTGGATTGAATACTTGTTATTAGTTGCTTATTCATATTTTAACTTTATATTTGTTAATTGGTATTAATCTTATCCTTCATATTTATGCAACCTTTTAATGAAATCAAAAGGAGAAGAAGAATGTGTTTTTGATTTAAATTATTTCAATTCGTATCAAGTTGGTCATTTTATCTTTCATTAATTACTTTAATTGGTATCAACTTGGTATAGTTTTTCAAAATATAATTAGTATCTATTGGCATACTTTTAGATAGTATGAAACTTGGTTATTATATTTCTTCAAATATAATTAGCAATTGTTTTTAAAAATAATTGATGTCTCTCGTATATGAATGATCTTTTCTTACTTTGACTATTGATATTTTGATCATTATTCATATATTCAGGGGGAGCATATTTATGATTTGCTTGTACTAAATTTGTCATTATCATTTTTCCATTAATTTCATGCTCTCTATAATTTGATGAAAATGAAGGAAAGAAAATTATTTCACTATTGTGCTTTAATAACTTTGGATTTCTCCTATGCTTTATGATGATTATACTTAGAGAATTTATTTTTAATAAGTGAAATATTAAGATTTAGAGATTTGATTATCTTGATGTGATGAAACTTCTCTACTTGGAATATGTTATACTTCTTACTCTTATTGGCATCACATTGTTGTTCAATCTTACGTTTGACATTGTTATTCTTATTTTGAAGATTGTTCAATCCTAGCTTCCTCCATATCTCCTTATTGCTTAACTTGTTATATTATTTTTTACATGGAGAGAAAGTTATTTGAGTATTACTCTTTTATATACTTTTGTCATTAATTCATATGGAGAAAGTATTATAGTGAATTCATATGGGGAGAATCTTATTTTAAAGATAAATTGATTTTTATGTAATATCTATTTTGATATTTGTTTCTATCTTTTTAATGATGTTAAAAGGGGAAAAATAATGTTGATTTATGT
Source organism: Parasponia andersonii (assembly GCA_002914805.1). Classification (NCBI taxonomy): domain Eukaryota; kingdom Viridiplantae; phylum Streptophyta; class Magnoliopsida; order Rosales; family Cannabaceae; genus Trema; species Trema andersonii. The sequence continues at coordinate 378,252 of JXTB01000160.1, read as the reverse complement.
ATATGAAGAGAAAAAATTTATTTATGAGTGTGCATAGTTTAAGGGAGAGAACTTTGTATTGTTTAGCACACATTTCTAATTTTCTCACAATATGCTTATGATGCTTAATTGAGTTAAAAAAGGGGAACAAGTCTCTTTTGACTTTCTCAAGCATATTTTGAGATGGAGCTTAAAATATGATAAAGAATAAGATAAACGTGTCAAATTCCATACTTTAATATACTTATTACATATTTTCTTTTATCTCATAAATCAATATTTGTCATCATCAAAAAGGGGGAGATTGTTGAGAAATTAATGTTTCAATCTTACTCATTCTTATTTTGAAGATAACAAATATTTGAATTAATACTAATGATTTAACTTGAGTGTGTAGTGAAATAGTATTGAAGTTCTACCTCAAGTTAATCAAAAAATCAAGCTTGAAGATGGATGCATATGGACATGTTAGAATTAAGCTTGAAGATGAATAATCAAGATATAAGATCATGTCTAGATATGGCATATTCATACTTAGTCTTGTATTTGATTTAGTTCATTCCACATAAATTCTCTTTGCATTGACTCATACTTTCAAAAGAATTCTTAAAAATCTTTCAAATGAATTTTCAAACAAATCTTCAAAGAATTAGCTAAACTTTAAATCCACTAATTCTTAATTGTTTGAAAATAAATATCATTTCAAATCTAGCCCAAATATTCTCAAAAGTACATTTTTAATGTTAAAAATGATTTGAAGAAAGTTTTAAGAACAACTAAAAATTAGTTCAAAGAAACAAAAAATTTGATTTCTGACTTATTTTGGTCGACCAGGCTTAGTCGATAAAAATAAAGGCAAAAAATGGCTGTTGGAGCTAAACTGGCGTATCGGACTCCAACGGCTAGTTTTTTGGTCGACCAAAATTTTGGCAGCAAGTTACCAACGGTTGAAAACAACTAGTTTTGAAGATGCCTTTAAATAAAGCCAAGTTTGATGACTTAGAACAAGAGAATGTGAACCTATATTAATACCCAATTAGTTTCTAAGTGCAAAAGTTCTCTTTTACTCAACTTTAACTTTCAAATCATATTGAGCCAATCTTAGAACATTCATTGTGCATTATTCTCAAATCTCCTAAGCCAAAATTGTATCAATTACTTTGTAAGGAGAATTTGTGAGTGAGTATTCACTCTTGTTTATTGAAAAGCCATTAAATGTGAGGTACCGGATCCATAAATAACCCGATTTAGGTGAGGTTGCCACCGGAGTAATAAACAACCCATGAGTTTGTGAGATTAGCACCATTGTCTAAACAATCCGTATAGGTGAGGTTGTCACCGGAGTCAAAACAATCCCCGAGGTTAGGCGTGATAGAGCCGGAGTCAAGACTATTATAAAAGTTAGGGTGTGCCTAAGAAGAATTCACTCCGTTTGTAAAAAAGTCGGTCAAGCCCATAATCTTGATCCGATAGTGGAAAACTCAAAGCAAGTTGTTGAGGGCCAGGGACGTAGTCAAACCATCGTGTTTGTCGAATCTCGTAAAAACCGAGTTTACACTTTCTCTATCCCTACACTCTTTACTTTATTGCAAGCTATTTAATTGAGTGTTTGATATTTAGTGTGCTTAATATATTTGCTATTATTGGTATATGTTCGACATTATTATTGATTTAGCTAAATAGTTTCAAAATAGTAGTCTATGGTTTTGAATAGTTGAAAAGTTTTTTAAAACGTTTTAAAACCCAATTCACCTCCCTTCTTGGGTTGTCAATCCTGAGCTAAACATAACTAACAAGTTGAAGTAGTAGAATGAGTAACTGAATGGACATTTTTATATTTAGTTAATTATGAAAAAAATAGAATTAATTATATCCTTAAGCTTAAAGTGAATATTTTAAGTATTTTAAATTACACTTAGCATTCAATTATTTTATTAAATTATTTTATTAATTAAATTATTTTATATTTAGTATTAAATTATTTACATTAATATTATTTTATTTTATTTTATTAATTAAATAGTTTCCTATTTAAACTTTCTAATCAACCGATGGAATCGAGGTCTTTTAAAATTGTTTCTATTGTAGCAAACAGGGCCTTAGAGTGTAAAACATATTTTATTTATCATGCTCTAAATTTATGAAAAAAAATAAAACTTTACCACTCTGACGTAAGCAAAACTAGTCAAAGCCACGCGTCCTTCCGGAGTAGGTCGGTCCTTACTCGTTGGCTTAGTTCCGGAATCTCACCAATTGAAACTCGCAAGGGCTAAACCCGAAACGGCGCCGGATCATGGCTAGGGTCCTCCAATGGTGGAGCCACTCCAAGACCGTAGCCCTAATCTGGGTCGTCTCCGCCGTAGTTTTCTACACTCTGTTCCAAATGGCTCTTCGAAATTCCAATTCGGCTTCTTCAGGTCGATATTATGCCTTTATTTCCTCTCTCCTGTTTGGTTCCCGAGAAAATTTTGTTGAATTTGACCTGGCATTGATGAATTTTGATTTTGCAGATTCTTTGGTCTCGAGTGAGGTTCGGAGGTCGAAGTTGTATGATGGGATGGCTAGGGATTTGGACGAGAAGGGAGCGGCTTTTCTGAAGCAGGGGGAGACTTCTCAGTCGTTGTCGCTATCTGATATTTTTACTCTGAAGGATGGGTCTGTTGAGCCAGTGCTTAAGGTAGTAAGTTGATTTAGGGTTTAATTGAGTGAAAGATTTGTGCATTTGTGGTTTTCTTCTTGTTTGAGATGTGGGTGATGATTTAGGGTATGTGGGCTTTGTTTTTGTAGGCTGCAATTCCGCCTGTTCGTGCTAATGTCTTGTATCTCAGCACGGAGTACTCAGTACCCATCTCGTGAGCATTATTTTTTTTTTCTTTGTAGTGCCATTGTTCTTGTTTACTTGGCCATAAGACTATTTAACTTGAGAAGGTACAAAATCTCTACATATAGATGATCTTAGGATCTGGGGATCATGTGAACAAAAACCTTTTAGGCTTGTATTTACTGAAACACTTGCATTTTCTTACTGATAAGATTATTGCAAATAAGTTCTCTTTATATAATATGGGATTTGTTTTTTGCGGGTATGTGAACATATGTTGAATGATGCATTCATGCTCGGTTTGTTGCAGGGAGACTGTAAAACGAATGGTTAATCCTTACTTCGATAATTGTAAGCTTTTGCTTTTCCAAGCTGGTCATCGATGTTGTTGCTGCTGATAAAGGTTTCATGTTTTGAGTAAACTTGTGTTCCTCATGTGAAGGGATTTATACTTTGTGATCAGACAATGAGGATCTATTGTTCTTTTAATTTCCTGTATCTGTTTTTGGCATGCTTACATATATCCTGGTTAGCTATCTGGTTTCAGAATTCGAGTTTGTACCATTTCAGCATGTTTCATGCCTCGCATCATATTACACCTGTTCCTGCTACTGAGGACGAGGTATGCTGCCCTCTGGATTCTCCTCTTTTTTTTTTTTTTTTTTTTCCTCGTGTTCTTCTTTCCTTTTAAAATAGAAATAAATAATAACGAAGGAAAACAGATTGTGAGAATCCTGATGAACTGTTAAACCCTGTTTGCATTATCAGATCGAAGCTGAGGCAAATGCTGTTAGAGCCACTTCAAAGACTTTATGCCCTTTAAACATTGTCTTGGATAGGGTGGTCTTAACTTCTACAGGTGTGCTTCTAGGGTGCTGGCAGGTTACCTTCTATAACTTACGTACTTCTTTCTCTTTTCCTGCTAATTTTTGGAAATAGAAAGTATGATCTTCCTAAGCAAATTATATAATTGCAAAGTCACTTGTCCCTTTTTTTTAGCTCTCTACTTTAGTAGATTATAACTAATAACTACTAGTTTCTTTTTCTTGCTATGTGTTGTGTTTTATCTTCTAAGGATTCTTGAAAAGAATATTTGACAACATTCTATTTTATTATTCACCCCTTTATGTTGAGAAATGACATTTGTAATATTCAACTCTTATATAAGCTTTTTGCACGTGTCGTCAAAATTTGGTCTATTATTCCGGCTCTTAACCAACATTTTGCTTGTATAGGTTACTTCTGGGACAGATCCAACAACCATCCGTGCCAAACTGAGAGCTGCACTTCCCCGTGCACCAGAAAAGCAGCTTGTAAGGACCATATTAATTCCTCTTTAAGTAGATTTGAATTCTTCTTTTCTAAGACTTGTTGAGTGAAGTGAACTAAAACATTAAAAAGTACATAGCTGTGAACTTGTGAAATACACACATTCACAAACACCAATAAATTGATTCAAAATACTATACAATCAAGGTCAAAGTTATTATCAATCGTGGATGTTTCAAGAAATCTTTGATATGCCAATATATTTAACCTTGACCTCGATTGTAGTATTCTTTTATTCTTTAGTTTCAGAGAACTAATTTTCTTTGAATCGGTCTTATTGGCTAACAGAGTCACCTTTCTTCTCGTTGTACTTGGGGACAGTTGTGTGGTGTGGGGCCACTGTAGTTTGAAGTGTTTTTTCACAAAGTTCCATTACTTAGGCTCCTAAACAATCTTAGGCACTCAATTTTGACATTTATTTAAGATGTGCCTTCTCAGAAGGTATTTCCTTTTTTTTCTGGCCTTCTGAAGTAAAATGGTGCTGGAAGTTGCTTCCTGAGACATGCCTTAAGAATGAGATGGATGTCTGGCCTTTCTTATTTTATAAACTATTGAGACGACCTTTGTATAGAATTCAGTGTCTTGGCTGGCCTCATTTTGATCTGTGGTTAGTCAGTGCTCTGTGCAATATCATGTGTTATTGAACTTCTTTTACTTAAGTAAAGCTAATGCAGACATTGGGTTTGATTTGCTATCTTTTGCCATTTACATTTCTTGTGCATGTAGCTTTTATTGATATGTATCTTTATATATACAGTATGATGCTGCAATTCTTCACACATCATTCGCAAGGCTTCTTGGTCAGCCCAAAGCTTCAGCCATGGTAGTATTTTGAAGTAGTCTTTAAGTTGCAAACACTTGCCAAAGTATAATGGTCATTACTCTGATGTGTTTTATACGACAAATTAAAGAAATAAGTATAAAGTCAAGCATAACAGCGGCTTTGGGTGTACAAACTAAATAATAGTGTTTTGTATGTTTTTTGTGCTCTTGATACATTCTTATGATTTTTTTTTTTTTTTTTTTTATAAATTATGTGCAGGATAGTCATAATTCGGATCTAGTCCAGTTCTTCCATGAACTAGTTGCTCGCCTGAACATGGAACTTCGTGGATTTAGGGTAAGCTGTTATTTTTCTTATAAGAGCATCTTCAGTGCGTATGCCAATTTTAATGCTATATTTGGTTTTTAAAAAATAGCAAAAATGCTAAATTTGGCACATCATTTTATTTTAACTCAAATGCAAAATGCTATCTTTAAATACTAATTTTAAAATATTTGTAATGAAATATTAGTAAGTTTATTTTGTAATTGGTTGTGCATTGAAAAGTGTGTACTCAAGAGAATTGATTGAGCATTGAAAAATGCAATTTTATATATGTTAAAATTATAAATATGACAATATTGTTACCATAAAGTAAAAGTTAGTTAAATGACAAAATTTGGAAATATGCTATACTTGGTGCCAAATTTGGCACAAACATACCTTAGCACAACAAATAGCTTTCCATTGGAGAATTCTTTTGTGCTTTATGCTAATTTATATTAGGGTTAAAATCATTTTTGGTCCCCAAATTTAGGGTTGAATCCCACTTCAGCCCCTAGCATTTAAAATGGCTCAATTTACTCCCATGATCTATTCATTAGTCTTATTTTGGTTCTTTCTGCCCGTAGGGTTAAGAAATTGGCGGAAGATGATCACATGGTGATCACGTGCCTATTTGACATGGGCAAATATGTAAATCAACTTTCTCCATTTTTCCCCTTTTCTCCCATCTCGGTCACTGTGTCTCCTCAATGTTCACCAGTGGAAACCATTGAATCTAATTGATCTTTCCCCAAATCTACTTGCTCCTTAGTTTCACCTTGTCTTACTCCAAAATCTGACTTCACTCCTACCCAACCTAACACCTCTATCTTCAGTGAAGTCATTCAAATGCTCATCAGATTCTTTTAGACACTTGAACTGTAAACAAACTCATTTCAGGCAATCTCTCGCCTAGGAAGTTAATCATCTATTACCGAAGAGAGGAGTTTAGAGAAAATTTCAAATATGGGTTTTAAAGGGACAATTAAAAGAGAAGCTTTGTTTGAAATTTTTTTTTTTGGGTGTGTATTTTCAGTATTTTACCATATTGATTTTGCTTCAAATAGAAAAGACAAAAAAAATTTAAGATTTTACTTTTGATTAACTGCCAAAGTTTGCCAAGAATTCTAATTTGTTAAACTTGTCTGATTGAAAGTTTTAAGATTTAAGTTGCAATTAACACAAATCTGGTCAATGGTATGCCTTCTAAAAGAATTGTCAGTGATCGATTGTAGAGTAAATTACCTATTGCCCAAATTGATCTAAGCATGTGATCGACACGTCATCATTTCCCAACCATTTTCTAACTCTAGCTGATGGAAAGGGCTAAATAGGGACTTACGAATAGATTGGGGGAGTAAGATGTGTCATTTCAAATGCTGAGGGTCAGAATGAGATTCAACCCTAAATTCAGGGCTAAAAATGATTTTAACCCTTTATAATATTATAGCATCTCAAATGCAAAATGCTGAATTATTGTGTTACTGCTTTGATTTAGCATATGGGACAAAGACCCTCCTACAAATGAAATACAATGCTATTTTTGTGCCAAATTTGGCACATGCCATACTTGGTGTCAAATTTGGTACCAGTATAGCATAATGCTAGATTTGGTATTCAGTTTATTGTCACATTTATAATTTTAAAATATTAAAAATTTACATTTTTCAATGTTCAATCAATTACTTATACACTTATACAATGCTCAAACATTTCACTTTTTAATATTCAACTAATAAAAATAAAAATTAGCATTTTAAATACCATTATGCTTTGGAGTAAATATTTATATCTGGCGTCAAGTCTAGTACTTTCCTATTTTTTGTGCCAAATTTAGTGTTAGAAGTAACATTTGCATTGAAGATGATTAGCACAAAGATTTGACAATTCATTGCTGATGCTTTAATCCTAGCATTTTGTGTTAGAGGTGTTCAATTTGGAAAAAGAAGAGGTAAAACAGGTATCCTAATTCCACAATTGCTCTAGTATGTGGACTGGAGACTTCTTTTATGTACCTGTGTTCATGAGCGACTATAGCCATCCTTCGAAGTAGACCATCGGAAGAAACCTGAAAAAAGGAGTACTGTTATGGAGCACCATAACCATTTGAGGTGGCAACTTATTTGTCTAAAACAATTAATATGTTTTTCTTTATTTCTTAATTTATCTTTTGTCGTGGGACCACTGCTGTGAGAGTGAATTGGTTGCGGTTGAACTCATGGAGGTATTTAGCAGGATGGGTCGATGGTTTAAATGCCATGGTCGCCACAATGAAAGATAAATTAAGAGAAAAAGTGAAAACAAATTAAGTGAAAAGTCATGTGTCTCCTCATGTGGTGTTTGGGCATCATGAGCTACCCCATAGCATTACTTAAGAATTGAGACAACCGTTTATTAATGCATTGCCCACTTTCTTTTTTTCCAAGCTGTTCACTTTGGCACTCTTGGACATCTCCCAAGAGCTAGTGATGCTTCTTTTAAAAATCATCCAGTCGTGGACTTTCTTAAGAGTATTGACCTTGAGTTATTTTAAAGTTAGTTTGAACATGGGAATGCCCATAACCAAGTAGGTCTAGTTCCATGTCTCTCGCACACATAGAGGATACGTATATCTGTGGCTATATCATACAGATATAAAATATATAGCATGAAAATGAGGGTAACGATACGCCTGCTTTTAATTGTGATTTAGGCTGTAGTTTCTGAGCTTTGGTACGTGGAGGAATATGATGTCTTAGCTCTTGCGTTGAATGGAAGAATGAAGGTTCGCAGATTTCAACTCGGCTGCCTGACAAACTGATGTTTCAAGGTCCAGTCCAGAGTATATTTCGTAAGGTTCACCAGATCTCGCTCCATAAATTTCCTTTTCTATATCATCTTCGTTTCAGAAAAATTTTGCACGCTTGAGATGTATTTCTGTAAATAACAAACGTAGAATAGTACTAGTTAAAAATCCTTTACTTTTTGGGGTCTATGTATAACTTAATTATTGTGTTTAAAATAATATCACTACTTATGTGTGCTGCAAATTAAGGCCATGCTTATGGGCCTACGTCTTTTCGGTAATGATAATGATCTGGATTTTTTTTTAGGGAAAATTTTAATTGAAAGAGGAACACCGGAGAATGTTCATGCAACTGACTTTTAATAATTGTGATAAGTCATGGTTTGATTTGTTGTCGGGTTAGTAAGTGGAATTTGACTAGGTCTACCTTCTTTATCCTCTTCTAATTAAATCAGCCTTTCCATGAACTTGCCCTTTCGTCTAAACAAGGGTATCAAATGAACTTGCAAAAGAAAATAAAAAAAATGCAAGGAAGCACAAACCAAAGAAAGGAAAAAAAAAAAAAAAAAGAAAAAGAAAAAAGAGGAACAGATTGGCTTCTTGAGAATCGATATCTTTCTCAGACCTTCTCCAAAATGCATTCATACTAAAAGTGGTTTGCTAATGACAAATTTAGCATGATATATTAAATTAAGTTTATGCTTTTTAGGTTATATTCTAATAGATATACATATTTTATATTTAAATATTATTTAGATTTACAAAATATGCGTTTTCTATTATAAAATTTTATTATTTTATCATCCAGTTATTAATTATAAAGACTCGATTACACTCATTAAGCGTAATTTTTTTGTTTTATGAAATATGTGAGTAGCAAAATAGTATGTGAGAGCTCTAATGTATAAAATTTTAGTGAAGATAAAATTATAAATACTTTTTTTAAGGAAATTCGACATAATGGTAAGAATTTTGTGAAGTGTATATATATTCTAAATTTAAAAATAATGGTAACATTATAAATATTAATTCATGTTATAATAATAGTGATATTGTAAATTTAAATATATGCTACTAGCAACATTATAAATTTAAACGCACGCTATAATAGCAATATTGTAAATTAGCGCATATACTAAATTTACTATTCCTTGTGTTATATATGCTAAAAATCAGGCTAAATGTGATATGCTATTGGAGTTACATTTTTTCAACAATTCTAAATGTAAAACTGTTGGAAAAGTAAAAAGTTAATAATTTAGAATTGAATAAAGAGAGGAAAATATCCATAATAGTGACATAGGGTTGATGATTCATCCATGGTTTTGAGACATATGATGATGATGATGATGCTTATTGGTTATCCTTGGTATTTTGAGTATGAATGCGTGCGTAGGGAGGCTGATTCTACTTCCACTTTAAGACGGTGGCATTCCTAATCCTACCTTGTGGAAGCCACACGCTTCTTGCCTCCTTTAAATTTTGTAACATTACGTATGCCGATATTTGCTCGCCACACGTCCTCCACTTCTACTCCAAATACATAAATGAAAATTTTCAGCTATGCTTACAATTCATGTATGCCACGTCGGAGCAGATAGGGGACCCAAGCTATTATTTGATTTTCATTGCAAAAAGGATACATTGAATTTTGGATACTCTATAGTTTTAACCTCCATGTTTTAATTTTGCTAAATAATATTTTGAAATTCAAAATTTGTGAAAATATATATATGCTTGATTTATTTTTTTTGACTAGTTTTAATAATAAAAATTGAAAAGATAATAATATCTTTTGTCAAAATTGAGTTAGTCTTGATTATTATTATTATTATTATTATCATCATTTAATTGTTAAAATAATTTGAAAAGTCAAGAAATAAAACCAATTTTTACAAATTTTAATTTCATGTTATTATTTTATCGAATCAAAACTTTAAGATTAAAATTGTAAAATAAATGCCTAAAACTTAAGGTATATATATATATATATATATTTTTTGCAATTTACCTTTATTTATAATTAATAAATTATATTCTGAGTGAGTTTTACGTAACTATAGTCACTAAATAACAGTAAAATAGACAGACCTATTAAGTGATATTGAGTCATATATTGATCCTCTTTGCATTACTCATTGCAGAAGGTTGAAAGAATACAAAATTTGTTGAAATAATTAAAACATTCAAATAATTTTCGCCTTCAAATCTTTGAATCATCTTTTCAATAAAAATGAAACAACACCAAAATTTCTATTCGCTAATTGAGCCATCCAATCTGAGATGCGGATAAAACAAGTGTAGGTCACCAGCAATAAAACATAATCGGTATAATTTTAATAGCATGTGATGAGGTGGAATATCTCAAATATAGAATTTTAAAAAATGATAGATATTAAGAATTCGACATAATTTGTTATTTTTTTAATACCACGTAACATGACAAAATAAATTATCATAATTCAACTAATAATTAAAACTTAGCAATATGAATGTTATTCGTTATTATATGATAGAGATTGTATTAAAAATATAAGATAGGAAATGTTTAACATTGTTCAAAGTGGCAAAAGGTGGTTGGGTCAAATCAAGGAGAGAGAAGACGATACGACAGGACACAAGGACAACAGTCGACGCGCCTACGACCAATTGCGAATGGGAATGCGAATGGAGAAGAGAAAGAGAGGTCACGTGTGGTGCTCACGTGACAGGTCTCGTTGCACTGTTAAGGCGAGCGCTCGACACGAGCCTTCCTGTGCCTAAATCTCTCCCGCCACGCTTTTTTATTCTCCTTTCTTTCGCCTTACTGTCCCAAACCTGCCTAACTCTCCCCCCAATATTAATTTATTTTCCAGAATAATTAATTATTAACTATATGTACAAGTATATATATCTTACACGTATTAAAATATAAAAGCCCTAATTTTGGTCCAGACCCTTTTGATTTCTTCACAATATTTCCTGAATTTACTTGATCCCATATACCTAATTCTTCTCGTAATTGGTTTAGTATTGGCCGAGAATTTTGATCTAGAGGTATGTGTGTATATCTATATATGCTTATATTCGTATATACATTTGTCAATTTTCTGTTTTGGGGTTTTTTTCGTTGTTCGCCTTGTGATCTAATCTAGGGTTTCTGGAGTCGTTGCTTCATTGGGTTTGCTCTTCTGGGCTATTTCTATCTGTATGTGTGTCTCTGTTTTTTTTATTTTTTTTTTTNAATTGAGATGATAGGTGTTGAATTAATTATATCAACAAATTTTGAATCCGAACCTATGTTTCTTATTTTAGGAATTTCGAACTGATCTGCAGTTCAATTCTACGAAAATGGGTTCTGAGGATGCTGTTCCTTTGGCTGACCGGGTCAATGTGGTAGCTGAGGCCTCCGCTGACCAGTAAGTTACCAAGTGTCAAGTGTTTCTAATTTGAAATTGTAGCTTGGACATTACTGTTAATGTTAGATATCTTCTAATTATTGGATTATATATCATAATGTATTGAATATCAGCAGAACATATGGATATCTTGTATTGCTTCCTTTCGGGCACTTGTTTAGAACAATTTTAATTGCTTAGTGCTTATGAATATGCTCATGCTTTGCCAAAAGTTTTGAGATGTGCTTTCATTTGTGTTAATCGATATGCAGCTTCAAATATCCAGTTTTCACCGATAAGTGGGCATGAGAGAATCTATTTCTAGTATTTGGAAATGGGTCAATTAGTGTAGCTTGTGCCTTTTAGCACTGTTTATTAAACAACCAAACTGCTTGCTTTTGTGTTTAATATAGCTCTAAAGATTTGGATTGTGAATAATCTAACTGGAATTGTCCTACTGACCATATTTATGAGTAGAAGAATCATTAAGATGGTGTTATTAGACGTTTAAATCTGTTCTTGTTCAATCGGGCAGGGATTATCCTGGGAAAAAGAATAAGAGTAAAGTTCCTAAAAGAGTCCACAAATCTGAGAGGGAGAAACAGAAGCGTGAGCACTTAAATGAGCTGTTTTTTGAGCTGTCCAGTGCTATTGGTAATCTGTCTTTCCGTCAATGATTTGCTTTGCTGTATTCTTATTTCTTGTTCTTTGTTTCTTTTTTTTTAAGCCGAAGAATTTTGAGCGCATTATTACAATGTTACTTGCATTTGACCTGAAATTAATTATTGGCTTTAGTTTTAAGTATGGACTAGGTTATTATTAGTGGATGTGATGGATTACATTCTAATTTAGGAAGGGATCTCTTTTACAGAACCAAAACAGCCGAACAATGGCAAGGCCTCTATTTTATGCGAAGCTTCTAGACTATTAAAGGACTTGCTTGCTCAGATTGAGGGCCTCAGAAAGGAGAATGCTTCACTACTATCAGAATCTCACTATGTAAGACCCTTGAAACTTTTATCGGAATCTGGGTACTACCATGTCCAGAGAAACTGGGCTCTCTCCAGTTGGAGTAGATCATCTTAGTTGGATGTATACAGACAAACATGCATGATTAGTATATACATGTACGTAGGATACGTTCTAGCTTTATCCTTGTATAAAACAATACTTTGCACTTAAAATTTAATGGAATTTGTTACCAAAAATTCACGCATTGTACATCTTGTAGTGCTTACTTCGACTCAAAACTATATTTCTGATACAAGCTGTTTGAAACTCTTGACAGGTAACAGTAGAAAAGAATGAGCTAAAAGAGGAGAACTCAACTCTAGAAACACAGATTGGAAGACTACAAAGCGAGCTGGAGGCAAGGGTGCTCCAGTCAAAACCTGACCTGAATGCCCCACCTCTTGAATGTCTCGCCATGCCTGCTGATGAACCCAATTTAGGTCAACCACATACTGTCATTGTCGTTCCGCTAATCCCTGATGCCAGTCAACTCCCATCTAATCCTCCTACCTCAAATGTGAGCAAACCCCATGCTAGATATCCCACCTCGGATGATTCCTGGACATCCCAACTTCTAAGGGAGCAGCAGCCAAAAGCAGGCAAGGAGCTACTAAAAGATAGGAATAGGGAATGAGGTCCTGATAATCTGTATAGTGTAGACTGTAGTTTATTGGTTATGCGCAAATTTACTGGCTTATTTTTGTATGGACTGACTGGAATGCTAGTGATTGAACAGTGAATACATGAATAAATGAGCTCTGGTTATTGAGGGGGAAAAAAAATTAGACGGGAAAAAAAAAAACAAGTACATGACAATTGAAAAACATTACTTGGCAATAGCGAAGCATTTGTCCATTAAAAAGAACAGCTTTGTAAACAATGTGAAATAATGCCAAGAAAAGGTCTCATGATTATGCCTTAACTATCCCGATTCATCTTTCCCAGTGAAATAATGCAACAACCAACTCTCAAATAAAGTTGTGAATTATATAACATGTACTGTTGTGGATGCTCCAAATCTCCAATCATCGCTAGTTGTCACGTAACCTTTTGCTTTTTCTAATTTCCGATGGCAAAATGAAATTATGAGTCTCTCCTCACTTTTTGCCTTTTTTAAAAAAAAAAAAAAAAAAAACAAATATCCATTGAAGAAAAATTCTAATGTAGGAGGGCGTAAGCTCAAGCTAGTTACTCAGCTCAAGCCATCTTAGTTTCAGTTGATTTAGTAGTTACCCCGTTGTTGTCTTCTAGTTATTTAGTCATCTATCATTTGATTTCTTATTCATTAACTCGTCTTAATTCAATCAAGAATTTTATTTTATAATTCTTAATTCTCCTAATTAAACCAAGTTTTTCAGGTCAATTAATAACATTTTCAATTGTGTTTCTACCGTTTTTATCGATTTGGCTGGTTTTAAGTTCATCAATATAGAAAATGACTACTAACAAATATCAACAACTCCTTAAACTAGTCTTAGAACAATAGTGGTTCACCAAACCAGACCGCCATAGACAGTCAACCTCAAACCACACAAGTCAAAAAACTATGTTAGGCTTAAAATTGTCTTGACTCTCGATGGAGGGACCAAGTGTATTCCCTAGTCCCTAGAGTACCGAATCACTCCCACCCCAACTCCTTGTCTCATAATTTTCTTTACTAGTAGTTTAATGCTTCTGCTTTATCGATCTTTGTCCGCTCTGCTCTTTAACAGACGCACTCACTCTCTCTCTCTCTCTCTTCTGGATAGAGCAACGGAATTTGGGCTGACACAAACAAAAGCAAAAACCCTAGCTTTGGCTTTCTCTGGAAGATTCAGTTTCAGATCAGAACGAGTTAAGAAAGAAGAAGAAGACAAGAGTCTAACACTCAGTTAAGCACATAGAGAGAAAAGAGAGAGAGCCATTGAGAAAGAAATCGAAGATGGGATCTGGGGCAGGAAGTTTCCTCAAAGTTGTCCTCAAAAACTTCGATGTTCTTGCTGGGTATTTATTTCTGAATTTGTTTTCTTTTTTCTTTTTCCTTTTTTCATGTGAAATTTCATATAATTTTGAAATTTTTGATTTGATTTTTGCTAATTTGATCCTTTTTTTGTTTCCCCCATCATTTCAGGCCTGTGGTTAGTCTTGTTTATCCTCTGTAAGTGGGAATCTAGCTTTTTTCTTTTCTTTTTTCTTTTAATTATTGTTCTTGTTTTGGGTTTGGGTTGTAGTATTGTGTAATGGGTATTTTTCGTTTTTGGTTAATTAGTTATTAAATTTGAGAAAATGGACTTTTGGTTCATTTTTCATCTGGAATTTGGTTATTTTGGCAGGTATGCCTCAATTAGGGCAATTGAGACTAAATCCCCTGTTGATGATCAGCAATGGCTTACTTATTGGGTTCTTTATTCCATGATAACGCTCATTGAGCTCACCTTTGCCAAACTCATTGAATGGTAAATGTAATTGTAACCCAACACTTTTTCCCCTTTCCCTTCTTATTTTTCTTTAGAGGACTCTATATTTACTTTCATTAAATGTACTATATTTCGATGTATGGAATTTGAGTCCTTGACTTGGTAGATTCAAGTATGTCATGATCGTATTTGGCCTATGAGCTTTCTAGAATCTAAATGACTATGCTCTATCTCTGTTCTTGAATTGTTAAATAGAGTTCATCATCTTTGCCTTATTTTCATTCTATTAGAAAATTTTCGTTTCTTTATGGCAGGATCCCGATCTGGTCATATGCTAAGCTTATTCTCACCTGTTGGTTGGTTATTCCATACTTCAGTGGAGCTGCATATGTCTATGAACATTTTGTGAGACCTTTCTTTGTCAACCCTCAGACAATTAACATCTGGTATGTCCCAAGGAAGAAAGATGTTTTCAGTAAACCTGATGACATTTTAACCGCTGCCGAGAAATATATCGAAGAGCATGGAACTGATGCATTTGAGAAGATCATTCACAAGGTATTCCCTTCAACTACTTATAATATTTTGATGTGTAAGGATCACATAAGTTGACAAATGATGATTAGCTAACTGGAAGGATTTACTAATGTTTGCATCATATTAGATACCAAAAGCTCATGAATACTTAGAAATTTGCTAAATATCACCAATAATGATCATTGCTTTTGCATTTTCAACTAGTCGTATATTGTTATGTAAATTTGTTTGGATCTGAATCTTGGAGTTGACACGTGAATGTGTGATTATTTAACAGCTAGTTGTGACAAGCAGTATTTCTACAATTTTTAAGTGACCATTTTGGGGCTGGCTTAATGTGTTCTGTTTTGTTTTTGCAGGCCGATAAGTCCAGAAGGAATGATGGCTACTCAGTCTTTGAGGAGGACTATAGATATTGAGCCTTTTTGCGCGTTGATTATGTCTTGGCTTTAGTTCCTTACGAAGGAATTTTGGGGATAAAAAGGAAAGAGCATTGTCTATAAGTTATTGTAATCCTATGAGGCTTGTTGTCTGATCACGTCTTCTGTTTTTGAGGGATGCTTCGTGTGTATTTTATCTTATGTAATTATCATGGTTTGCCTAGATGTAGAAAACAAACTTGTGCTAGATAGTGGAGTTACAAGTAGGGTGGCAATTCAGGTCACGACACGATAATACGACCTGAAAATGACACGAAGTTAGCGGGTTTGGGTTTGGCTTAAACATGTAAAGGTTAAAACAAGTTAAACTCGATTAGGCACGATTAAATAATAGGATAAAAGCATGTTAACCTAATAAATCTGAAATTGATCCGTTTAACACGATTAAATCTAAAATTAATAAATAAGTCAAAATTGCATCAACTCAAAATTAATCCGTTAGGAACCTGTTTATGACACTAAAAAGAAAAGAAAATTTTAAAATAAATGTAATTAAAAAAAAAAAGCAAAATTACCTTTTAGCCTTTTAGATTAATCCTAGTATCCTATCAATCCTATCTCATTTTTGTCATTTTGTTTTTTTCTGAGTAAATCCTAAACTTAAATACACTTAAAACTCAAAACTCACAACTACATAGCCATCAGTCGCCTCTCACCTCCTTTCTCCTTTCATGCTCTTTATGACTCTATCTTTCACATTCGTCTAACTTTCACGGTCCTCACTTCACTCACAATTTCACTCATAAATCTCAATCCCTCGTGCAAGAATCTCAAGGTTTTCAACCCTAAACCCACAAATCTCTCGCTCTTTCCCACCGATCTCGCCTCGGCTGTAAACGAATCCACTTTTGACATCTCAGACTCAAGATCTTACTCTTGATTTTGTACTCGGACTCACTCCCAATCTCACTTCCCTTTGTTCAGATCTCCCACTTCAATTCTCTCCAAGGTCAAGCTTTATTCTTTATCTATATATATATATATATATATATAGGTTGCCAATCCAATAAGTATTTTTTTATTTTACCTATGGGTAGGTATTTTTTTTTTAGCCGTTGGATCACTATTAGATGGTGATCCAATGACTATAATGAAGTACATGAAAAGATTTGCATCATTAATACTCTTTCTCTCTCTTATTTTTTATAATAAAAAAATGTGTATGCTAAATTTCCATTGGCCAAATTGATACCTATACATAGGTAAAAAAAAAAAAAATACCTATTGGATTGGTGTCCATATATATATACATGTATTTATATAATTCCTTGTACAAATATGCATCTGTTATGAGTCCATTGCTTGTTGAGAGAGGAGGAAGACGGGGATGCAGCCTGGAAAGTTCATGTTATAACTGATCATCAGAATAGTTCATAACAGATGAATCTGCATTGGTGTGTTTACAAATTATACAATCGGGTCATTTTATTATACTTGGCTACCCTTTTTCGTTTATAAAATCTCTGAAAAGAGAAAAAACTCAGGAAAGAAAAGATAAGACATGATCTGTAAGGCCCGAGACTCGTTGATATGTTATCAATGGCGATCAAGAAGAACCCTTGGACATAGAATCAAGAGAAAGAAGAGGAGAATCCAACTGGTAAAGGTTGAGAGATGGCCCCACAAACCGGAACAGAATCTATCCTCTAATGATGATGAAGATGGAGGCTTAAGCAAACTTGTTGAGCCAAAACAACACCCCTTTCTCTCCCATGTAGAGCTCCACGGCTTCTCTGCCATGCTCATGTCTCCCTACTTCTTCTACATCACTAGAGCAACAGTTGTGGGCACAACCTTCGCAAACCTGTCATCGTCATTTGGCTTTCTCGAATGCCTTTTTGACCGCCTTCAGAACCCATCTTAGAAAAAAGTGTTTGGAGACCAAATTTCCCGTGAAAAAAATAGAAAGAAAAACCTAGAAATTATTTTGGGATACAAAGCAAACCCATCTTAGATTTATACCCACCTTCTAGAAACAAATAAGTATAGATAAAAGTTCAAATGGTATCTGATTAGAGTCCAAATAAAAAAAAGAAGGAAAAAAAAAATCAATGGAGAAAAAGATGCCAAAAACTCACTGGTGGATAATTGGTGTGCCCAAATAGCTACTGGCTTACTTAGTTTCCGAATTCATGTGTCTGTGAGCCACAAGGGTAAGAACTGTTGGTAGTCGATTGTGAGAGAAGAAAAAAATGAAGAGATGATGGAAGAGATGGAGAGTCGGAGAGAGAAAAGACAAGACCTATTATCAATGAAACAAACTAAAAGCTAGGCAATTTTCAGCCTTTAGATGAAAGAAAAATGAACGGCTGAGATGAAAATGAGGTTGAAGTGAGTAAGGAAAAAAAAGCTATTACTATAAAATAAGTATTTAATATGCATCAAGTGAAAATTAGCCAAGTCAAAGACAAAATAGAAGGATTTGTAACAGCTCGAATGGCTCCATGAAGGAGGCACTTTGAAATCAAGCCCATTTATTTTCCTTGATAGTTCAAGATTACAACTTTTTCGATAGCTTGAAATTTGAATCCCTTTTTTTTTCGCTTTTAATGTGTTGCTGATTTTTTTTTTTTATATTTTGATATATAGATGGATAAGCAAAGACTTGAAATCAATCTCGATGACTTAGAGTCCAACAGTGTTGATGTACCAATTGATGTTGACGATGAGAATGATGGAAGTGGTAGTATTGACCAATAATTGAAGCATAAGAGAAAATTAACTTCCAAAGTGTGGAAAAGTTTTGACATGCTTTCTTTGGGTCCTGATAAAAAGCAAAGGGCAAGATGCAAGCTATATAGAGTGGAGTATTTTGCTGATAGCAAATACGGAATAGGTAATTTGAAAAGCTATATTGATTCATGTATTAGAAGAAATCATCATGATGTTGGCCAATTATTGATATCTCAAGATAATGGTGCAATTAGTTTTGGTGGATCTAAGTTTGATTCTAAAAAATTTCGCAATATGGTCACATATGCTGTAATTATGCATGATTTGCCTTTTAACTTTGTTGAATATGAGGGCATAAGATTAATATTTAGCTATTTGCATCCTGCCATACAACTAGTATCCCGAAATACTGCAAAAGCCGATTCACTTAAGCTGTATAAAAAAGAAAAGGCATTTATAAAATCTATGTTAAAGGTAGCTCCTGATAGAGTATCTTTCACATTAGATTTATAGACCTCATTTACAAGTGATGATGGATATTTATGTTTAGCGTGCCATTATATAGATAAGAATTGGTGTTTGAAAAAAAAAATGTTGAGTTTTACCTTTATGCCTTCTCCACATAGTGGTTTAGCATTGTCTGAAAAACTACATAGCTTGTTATGTGAATGGAGACTTGAGAGCAAAGTATTTAGTATTTCTTTAGACAATGCTACGTCCAATGATGTTTCTGTTGAGATGTTGCAACACCAATTAAATTTTAAAGGGCTACTTATGTGCAATGGTGAACATTTTCATATGCACTGTTGTGCTCACATACTTAATTTAATTGTCCAAGAAGGGTTGAAACAAATTGATCCATCCATTGTTAAAATTTGAAGGAGTGTTAAATATGTCAAGGGATCTCAAGTTAGAAAGCATAAATTTTTGGAATGTGTGAGCTTAGTGTCAGATGATTTAAGGAAAGGGTTATGTCAGGATGTGTCTACTAGATGGAATTCTACCTACTTTATGCTTCAAAGTGCACTATTCTATCATAGAGCCTTTCAACATATGGAATTAAGTGATTCAAACTATAAGAATTGCCTTTCAAGAGTGGGAGAAAGTGGAGAAAATTAGTTCATTTTTAAATGTATTTTATGATGCTACTCTTATGATTTCTGGCACAAAGTGCCTCACTACTAACTTGTATTTCCCTGCAATCTATATGTGTTATGTGGCATTAAAGGAAAATAAAGAGGGGGAAGATGAATACCTAAAAGCTATAGCAAACAAGATGTGGACAAAATTTGATAAATATTGGTCTAAATTTAGTACAACGGCTATAGCAGTTATTCTAGATCCTCGATATAAGCTGAATTGTATTCATTTTTGCTACAAAAAGACTTACGGAGAAGATTCTCTTGAGTATTTTCATGTTAAGAAGAAACTAGAATCTTTGTTTAAGGAATATAAGTCAAAATCTACTCAACTTTCAATATCTACTCCTCCACAAAGGAAAAATGCCAATACTATGCCTTCAATAGATGATATTGATACTACAATAGGAGTATTTAAGGTAACGTTTCCTTAGCATTGTTCTTTAAGTGTATTTTATCCATTTATTCTTTCTTTGTTTTTAATGTATGTTCAATATTTTGTGATATAGGAATTTGATAATATGTCAAGTGACGAATTGAGCAAATCCATGCAAAAATCTCAATTGGAGCTCTACTTAGATGAGCCAAGGATGGCTCGGAATATAAAGTTAGACGTCCTAGTTTTTTGGAAGTCTAATCAATTTCGTTATCTAGAACTTGCTATTATGGCTCGTGACATCTTGAGCATTCATGTTTCTACTGTTGCTTTTGAAGCTTCATTTAGTGTGGGGGGGCGCATGCTTGATCAAATTGCACCTCACTTAAACCTAACATAATGGAGGTAATTATTTGCTTAAGAGATTGGACACATGGAGACAATGGTTAAATTATTATCTCATTTTTTTTTCTTCAAAATTTAATATTTTTATAAGTTTGCCTATGCTAATTTTATTATTTTGTTTAACTATTTGATGTAGATAAATTTGAAGATGACTTGGATGATGTTACTCAAGATGTCTTCAAGATGAGCATAAATGAAGAAGAGCCATCCTCAACAACTTGCTCAAATTCTGTTGGAGTTTGAAGTTATTGCTTATTTCATTTTATGTGATGAGACTTATGTTTGTCATATGTCATGTGTGTCAGTGTGTTGAGACTTATGTTTATTTATGTTATGAACTTATGTGTGTGTTTCTTACTTTGGTTTGGATCTTTGAGACTCTGTTATATCATAACTTATATGCGTGTTAAAACTTTATTTTTATGTTTATTTAGATTGTTGAGACAATATTATGTTATGTGTGTTAGAGACTTTAGACTATATTTTTCGTTTGATTGCTTATATATCTTGTGGTCTTGTTGGTTCTATTGTATTGAAAATAGAACTTATATTAATTCGATTTTATTGGAAATCTGAAGTGGGTTAATTAGGTTGTATCATGTTATATTAGAAATGTAAAAATAGGT
Organism: Parasponia andersonii; assembly: GCA_002914805.1. Lineage (NCBI taxonomy): Eukaryota > Viridiplantae > Streptophyta > Magnoliopsida > Rosales > Cannabaceae > Trema > Trema andersonii. The sequence goes on along the minus strand of JXTB01000160.1, from coordinate 357,271 downwards.
CAACTTGTTAAGCTTAATAGGTTAATAATTATGACAGGTTAACCTATATAGGACCTAATTAACTTTAATAAGTTATTTGATTTATTTAATAAGTTAGATGGTAAACATGTTAATATAGGTTATACACGACCTGAATATGATCCGTAGAAATATCGTGTTAAATGTATCATGTCACGGGTGACCTGCTAATTTAGCATGTTGTGTACGGGTTTATACATGGTGACACGATTATTAAATGTACCGTGTTCAGATTTAGCATATTCTCGTTATATATATGTCTCAACACAACACGATTACGATGCGGTAATACGAATTGCCACCTCTAGTTACAAGGCGGCCCTTTATTTTCATATTTGGTCTATTCTTTAATCTACCTTCAACTTATAGGAGGGCCTAAGGCCTCGTACCCATGCTCGGGACATCGCTGGTTTAGTTGACTTTTTACTTACATGTTTGGTAGTTATCCTTTTTGTTTTTTGTTGCTTGTTGTTGCTCTATAATGGTCTTTTAATTCACCTCCAAAAGAAAAAAAAAAAATTAGTCTCAATTTTTTAAGGAATTTTATTTGGCTCTTATTTCGATGACTTTCCTGTTTCACGCCTAGACTTGTCTGTTTAGATTTCTTTTTGCTTAGGTGTAAAAAGTTTTTTCAGATCAATTAATAACATTTTATCGTGTTCATTGTTTTAATCGTTTCAGGTCTCTGACAGAGCTACAAGCTTCAACTCGGGATATTGTTGTGAAACTATTGCAAATGTCATCGTGATTGATGGTTCCAAACTATTGAAGCAATATAACTTCACCATACTTTAAGGTAGCAGAATCTGCATGTTTAACAAAGATAGATGAGTCAGGCACAAACAAGTTTTCTCGAAATGAATGAGTATTATTACTATTACTCACAACAGAGGTTCAGCGAAAAAAAAAAAAGAAAACGCTTTAGTAGATGGTTCTCGAAATAGAGTTGGCTATTTCCTTGTGACATTTCTCTAATATCTGAAATCTATTAAAACTCAAACCTACTTTTTATTAATTTGCTCTCTCGTGAAGTTGTTAAGGTAGTGGTATGCTTAGTACCACATAGGTACATCATACTAAAATGTATGAAACCTTTGTGTTGATATAGAGATTCGACTCAGTTTTTGTAAGTATGTTACTGAGGGATTAACCTTTATCCAAAAAACTAGTTAGTTTTAATTAATTAACTAGAAGGAGGTTGCCGTTGAGAAGGTTGTTGGTGGTTACCTGTGGTTATATGTAATGCATTCATAGTAAAACGAACTAGTGTATCGATTCTAAATTTAATATGACAAGTTAAATTTAACACATATTTTCACTTCTGCTTTAATGTCATCATGATAAAATAAATTTTATTTGCATGTGAATATTAGTTTTATTTTTAAAAAGTATTTTCGTTTAATTAATAATTATTCTCTTTTCTGGTATTGTTATTTTCTACTTCAAAATCTTCAGCTCCAACTCCACGAATCAAATTTATTTCATGTATTTTTTGGATAAGTTTTGCTATTTACTTTTATCTTTTTTTTTTTAAAAAAAATTATTCGAACATTATTTTTTATTATGTATAGTAGATGTTGTAGTTTTCACGTTCAGTGCATTTTGCTATCTCAACTTGTATATATAAATATATATATATATATATATATATTATTTTCACAAATGGATAATGAGTATAGGTATCTATGGGTATACGTGCCCCATAAGAAGGAATGCATGAATCCCCCTGCCCCTTTAAACGGGGAAATGGGGACAGTGCGGGTAGGCATTTTACCTGGCAAGTATGAGGTCGGAATAGTCATACTCGCCCTATTGTCATTCTAAGGCATGTCTAGGTATGTGGTTTGACATAGAACAATTTGAAAGCATGACATGACACGTTATAAGATGGGCTAATATTGAACCGTTTTAGACATTGGACTAATATTTCTGCTCAACTTAAATAGCTCATGCTGGCATGACACAACCTCACACTATACAACATGTTCGACAACTTTGTTTCTAATGTTTTCATTAATTTTATCTAAATTGTGACTTTGGAGCACAATGTTAAAGATGGGTTTTGGAGTTTTTTGGGCCCAAATGACATTTTTAGGATGATTTTCTTATGACGTGATAAGAATTAGGGAAGCTATCTTTGCACCCCAAGTCACATATAGGCACTTCTCTTTGTCAAGCTATTTTTAAAAGTATAGTTTTAACCTTATATTTAATGGTTATGAAATAAAAAAACTTTAACTAAGGTATCCCATTCTAAGATTAAAAAGAACTATAAGCAATAAAATAAAAACCTTGCACAAAAATTCTAGAGAATTATTTTTCCCTAAAATCAATAAAAGGTAGTCCTTTAATTAACGTCAGATATTAAGAACACAAAATTTAAAAACGTAGAAAAACGATGGACATTAGAAGCAAAAATAAATAAATAAGTATTAAATACAAAAGTTACTCACCTACCTCCTTATACCCAAAAAAGCACCACCCAAGAAAATAAAATGGTAATAATAAATAATAGTCTTAGTACCAAATATATTTCATTTCGTCAATTTACAGCACGGAAGAGGGGATTTAAGAGGTTTTTTGGTAGGGCTCCACAAAAATACAGAAACTTGACTCGACTCAAAATATCTGTATGACCCAAACCGAGATTTTAGGTTTAAACAAGTGTACTCGCATTTCCAAGTAAAATCTAACCGAACCAAAGGGTTTTCAATTTGAGTACGGGTACACTATTTGAGAGGTTTGGTACCCAAACCTGACCCGTACCCATCATTATTATTTAAAAAAATCTTTAAAATAGTTATTTAATAAATTATTTCTCGTGTTTTTTTTTTTCATTTATATTTCAATGTTTATGAGATTATATGTATTGTACAAATAGCTAATTATGCATAAAATGGGAAAAAAAGTCAAAATTGTTTATTATGCAGTGAAAAGAAAAGAAGAAAAAAGTTCTATGCTTTCATAAAACTCGATCTGACCCGTCTAAATACTTGATTTACTTGATCTATCTGAAACCCGAATACTCGATTCTCGTCGGATCGATTTCGATGGCTTATTTTTATATATTAGAATCCGAATGCCCAAATAATCGAAACCCGACCCGACGTGCACCCTACTTTTTGGCATCATTAGTCCCTACCTTTTGGCATCTTGACAAATTAGTCCCCCACCTCTTATTTTTGGTGTTTAAATCCCTAATCTTATAAACCGTTAGCGATCAAGCCGTTTTCTTAGATTCTGTTGTGGTTTGCCGTTAAATTTTATATGCCTATCACGTGTGATATATTTTAAAAATTTATTCATCACCCTCCCCCTTCCCTACCATATACGTATTTTTTTTTTTTTTTCTTACTTTGAATAACTTTCTGCAAAACAGAACAAACAAAAAGAAAAGAACTCCATAAATTTTGGCAAACCCATAACTCCAATGGAGTGAAGGCACGTTGAAAGCTTATGTCGATAGCACTTCTCACGTTTTCTCAGCAAAGAAAAGTCATAGTCATGGACAAGTAGACAAATCTTTTAATTTTAATTTACATTAGAAGTAAAGAATAAAACTTACGACTGTATTAGAATAATCACGACCAAAATTCTCAAAAGAAAAAAGAAAAGAAAAGATCTTGGTAAAAGTTAAAAAATACACGCACAAGAAATGGAGATTATTATGTACAAACAATAAATAAAGCCGATAATATATAACGCAATGAAGGACCATAAGGATCAAAATTAAAGAAACGAAACCCATAATCTAAAACAAGAAGAAGAAATTGTGCTTGTTTCTCCAAAACAGATCTTGTAATCAAACCCAGTAAACTAACTCATTGTCTTACAAAATCTTCTTCGGACGGCGGCTCCTTCTCTCAAACCCATTTTTCTTTTCTCCGGTTTTGGAGCTAAGAACCAATATCTCGGCATGTCGCAAGGTTAAAGATGAGTAATGAGTTGATTCACCACGGCTTACGCTCATGGCTTCTCCTCAATCCCAAGATGACGCCTTTTCGATTAGCTACTGGGTTTGGACTTCGATTATGGCTTCAAGGTTTATATGTATTTTGGAATTTTTTTTGTTCGTTTGTGTTGTATTTCCCTACTTTTTTTTTTTTTTTTTTTTTTTTTTAAGGGAAAAAAAAACTATCAAGGAAGACCATCTTCTGGGGTTTATCCGGGCTTCAACAATGTTGCAGAGGGGGAAAGAGGAGTAACTAGCGAGAGGAAGACGGTGATTTTGATTTTTACCAAAATGCCCATAAATAAAAGTCACACCTGATAAGCACGTGGCATTTTAACGGACAGTTTCAACAAAAATCAAAGATTCCTAACGGTCTGTAAGATTAGGGATTGAAATGCCAAAAATAAAAGCTAAGAGACCAATATGCCAAGACTACCAAAAGCTAGGGACCATTGATGCCAAAAGGCTATAAAAATAATGCTATTACTATTAAATCTTTTTGAATCATCCTGAGCATTTCTTCAATTTACAGTACATTAAAGGGGTTAGGAAAACAAAAACAATACCTTTCAAGCGGGAAAAAAAAAAAAAGGAAAGAAAGAAAAAAATAATTAAAATAAAGAGAAGTTTGAGAGGAATAAATATATGTTTAGGTTACTCTTGGATTGATTAGTGATAGAGATTGGGGAGAGAGATGAGTTTACCGAAGAGAAGAGAAAAAAAAAAAAAAAACATACAAGCTTGAAGATTGTGTTAAGGAAGGGGATGTAATGAGTATTTTTAATCTAACAATTTTAGATATATTAATTACATTGTCCAATTTAGTCTTTTTGTTACCAAACAAAGTGCTTTTATGCTACTCGTGAGTGCAAATATAACTGAATTTTTATAATATATTATTATTATTATTATTATTATTAGTTCATGATTACCAATTGTAAGTATGATTATTTAATCAATTGAGACTAGTTTAATTATTATAAAATTCTTAGGAGCGTGCAGAAGGGAAGGAGTTTGAATTTTAGATATATAAATTAGTAACAATAAAATACGATATGATTATTTATATACTAGTCCTAATAAAATCACGTTGGAAAATAGTCCATAATAATTTTGCGCAGATAGTCGAAATCCCATTTTCCCTTTCATAAACATAACGGAAATTTAAGTCCCAACCCCGCCCCCCACCCCCAACGGAAATTGTAACAATTTTTCAAAAAACTAAAATTGAAAAGAAAAAAAAATAAAAGGAAATATAATAATGGTAAAAAGAAAAAGGGACATAGTTGTAATTTTAAGTTGACAGAACAACAAAGATAAGTAATCCATTATTAGAACTCTGAAGAGGGCTAGAACGGGTCATTAGCACAGCTCTACGATACGGCACAACACATTATGCTGGGCATAGTCCAAATTATGTGGGGAGATGTGGGGAGTGTCGGACTCGTAAGTATGATTGGTTAAGCAAGACATAACTCATTAGTACAACACGATACAATACGTTAGTATGTAAGTACGACACATTAGCACATTATATAATATAATAAGTTTTTTAATAGACAAGTGTCAACTTGTGACACTTAATTAGAAGATATTTAATTTATAATCAATTATGATATGTAAATAATTATTAAATTTTAATTTTTGTTCTTCTTTGGTATTAAGAAGTACTATATTTAATTTAGTACGTTAGTATTTTTTTTCTTTTATATACAATTGAATGATTTGAAAAAGAATCATAAAAAGGACACTACAATTAATATAACAGGGGATTGAACAAAAATACCCTACTTTTGAATGTATAGTTTAATGGATATCCTTTTTTGATTTTATAGATAAATATATTTCTTTTTTAATAGTAATAATTTGTGCTTACCATTATATCTCTGTTAAATTACTAATTTACTACTATCAAGAGGTGGTATATAATTTATTTACCATGACTAAAAATATATTATCACTTATATACGATAGCATGTTTGTTTTTACCTATCTATAAGTATTATTTTACCCAATTAAAATTTATCACACACGTCTTTTCATGGTAAAATGTATGATTTAATAAATATCTCTTTCTGATTTTATGAACAAATATATCATTTTTTTAATAATAATGATTTGTGTTTATCATTATACCCCGAATAAATTATTAATTTACAACTGTCAAGACGTGGTATATAAATTATTTATCATGACCTAAAAAATTTTATCACTTATATACAATAGTATATTTATCATTATATCCTTAGTAAAATTACTTATTTACAACTATTAAGAAGTGGTATATAATTTATTTACCTTGACTTAAAAAAAATTTTATCACGTATAAACGGTAGCATACTTATTATTATAATTTTGGTAAATTACTCATTTATCGCTATTATAAATTGAAATATTATTTATTGGGCACTAATCTAGTAGATTTTTTTAACCTATCTATAGGTATTATTTGGCCCAATTAAAATTCATTATGTACGTCTTTTCATGGTAAAAAGTAGAGAGATAAAAATATTAAATAATGTATATTTATTTTTATTTTTTTTTCAAACTACGCAAATTATGATAACTGTTAGATAATGATCCAACGACTAAAAAAAATACTTATATATAGGTTAAAAAAAATACCTACTAGATTAAGGTCCTTATTTATTTACCATGACTTGAAAAACAATTTAGCATCAACATATGATAGCGTATTGACTGTTATGCCTCTGGTAAATAACTTATTTACTACTACATAAACTGATATATTATTTACTTACTCAAAAATAAATTATCACCAATATAAGGTAGCATATTTACCATTTTGTTTTTGATAAATTATTTATTTATCACTAGTATATTATTTATTTACTGTGAGTTTGAAAAAAAAAAGGATATTTGGTAGCATATACCCTAGTAAATATAATAAAGAAAATATGGTATAAATGCACACTTTTAATATTTTTGTAATCGACACTTCACCAATAACTATTTCCTCACTCTCAGGTGCTAATGTTAGACATGAGTATAGACCTTCTTTATTTGAAATGCAAGTTTCAGCAGTAATATGCATCATGATCCAGAACTTCTAAACCAGAAAGAAAATTAAGTGTCTAATACAGCTCAATCTTCGACCTATACTATTATATACCACATGTAACTCACCTCCTAATTCAATTTCCAAACAAAGCTATTATCATTTTCACTTTTAACTTTTCCTGTTCTTCTAAGTATTCTCACACCACTTGACGACTTGAGTCATCTATAATCCAAAGTTCAAAGAAACCTCAACTCCAACCCATATTGGTGATCTTCTTGATTTATATAATAATAAAAATGGTAAATTAATAATTTACAATAAAAATTAAAAAAAAAAACCTCAGAAATGATATAAAATTTAGAAGCCTGTTCTCGTCCCTGGTACCAACAAAGGCAAAATTTTCAGGAGAACAAATCAACTTCACCTCAAGTTAAGCTGCTTTGTTTTCATATTCAAATTCAATACTCATACATAGTTAAAAAAAATATATCAATAGACAATAATTATCGCAACCAAAATCTATATAAAAACGTCAAAATGTCCTGAAATTTATTCAATCTCACATGGTGATTTATTGATCAATTTGAAAGAAAACGCAATTGAAAGAGATTGATTTTAGTTTGACGAGGTGAGAGCAGGTGGCGAAGTTTGAAGCAAGGTCATTGATAGAGGTTATCTACATCGTGGCAACTCAGACTGAGTTGTTAACATTTCTGAGTTTGACTCACTCGAGGACAATGGAATCAAATTGACAGAAAGAACCGGTGGCTGGGACGAAGATGAGGAAACCCAAGAAGGGTGAGGTTATGAATTTTGGGATTTGACAGGAGAGAAAAGAGGAGGGAATTGGACCATCTTTGTTAATTTGAGTTGAAAGGGGTATAATTAAAACAATGAAATTAAGCAGTTAAGAAATGTACATAGAGTTAAAATGAGGAATTTACTAACATCATGTGTTAAAAACAGATACATGGTATTGTTTCCTTTACTGATATAATTTACCAATCCAATGCACTAATTTCACGTACACGTGAATTGACACAATAGGACATAAAACAAAATGCCAATATATATGACACAATTCGAAACCATATCTGTGCCCAACTGAAATGGACCGTGCGCATTGACACCTCAATCTACGACAACACAGTAGTCGGTGACGTGGCTGTGAAGAATCAGAGAATGTTGAGAGTGAAAACGAAACGAGACAGTTATAGAAATAGAATGAGAGAGAGATGTACGTACCTTAATGCCGGAAACTGCCATCTTCTTCTTTCTCTAACCAACCTTGTGATCTCCTCAAACCAACATGATTACAGCGATAAACATTATGATCATCAGTTTCGTCTAAAAGGGTCGACTATTGCGGTTCGTCGAGATATGATATGCCCATCTATTTGAATCCAGGGTTATGTATATACACACGCATGTATCTACATTGCTCTGTTTTGTGATACACACGCTTGTATTTAGCTACTACGAACAAAACCTTTAATAATTATTTCTTTTGACAGTTCCTTAATTATTATTATTATATCAATTAATTAATTTTTTTTTAAAAAAAAAAAGAAAACAAGGGAATCAAAATTTGGTAGTACGTACTATAACCGGAAAGATTTGAGGCTTATTAATTTGAGCTACACTAATACATTGGCATTACTGAAATTTCTTATTTTAGAGCTCTAAAATGTTTTAATCTACTTTTGCAGTTCAGGATTAATGAGTTTTTGATTAATGGTTTTTCATTCCCATATAGGAGTTTTTTTTTCTCCTTTTTAAACAAGTACAGAAAGCTTGGATTAAGCATGCATTTGGATATATATATATATAGGAATACAGTAGGGATTGTTTTCATTCACTATTGCTAGTTATACTGATATTGATTACAATTAAATATTTTGGCAACCATTTGTTGAAATCTAATGGGTTTACTATATGTATATGCATATGCAAGTTTCATAATCCAGTTATAATGTTCGTTTTCTATATAGCTTGTTGCGGTCTTAAGTGTTGTTATCTTTAAGGCCAGGACTGGATTTAATTTATCTGCAATCTAAATGGCCGAATCGCCGAGAAACCATTTCGCTGGCAAGGATACCTTGCAGGTAACTTTGTACACTACTTGGTTTCACTTGGTAACATTTTTTTTTTTTATTTTCTGTTTTTCGTTTTTCAAAAATAGAAAGAAGGGTGTAGAGTTTGAGAAGATCTCCATAATTTAATTCATTTTTTAAAACCCAAGAAAAAAAAATTGAAAGTGTTTCCTTGCAAATGTCCTAAATCTTCATTTCTAAAATTTCGAACTCAGAAATACGTGGCTTTTAAAATGCAACAAAGTAATTAATGGTGAAAGTTGAGTCACAGAATGCATGTTTGTATGTGCAGGCCATTACAGCCCTGAATAAAGGGGCGTATTTGCTCAAGTTTGGGCGCAGAGGAAGTCCGAAATTTTGCCCATTTCGGCTTTCTAATGTAAGTTAGAGTTGAACATATATTTCCAATGCCTGGGGTGTTGTGTCCCTATATATATTAATTGCCCGAGAGTTCATTTATACCAAATGCATTTGGGGTATTGGCTAATCGCTTATTGAGATGAATCAATACTATTGTATTGTCTATTTATGCATCTACATTTTGTCCGGATGTGTTTGTACTTGATTGTTTGTTTGTATTGCATGTCTACTAATGTTATAGCTCAAGTTCTTATTTTATTGCTTCAGGATGAGAAATTGTTGATATGGTACTGCGGCAAACGGGAAAAACAGCTTAAGCTAAGTCATGTCTCAAGAATAATACCTGGACAGCGTACTGTAAGTTTAAATACCTCATATGTACATACATTATACATATACTAAAAATAATTCCGGGGAAAAAATAGAAGTACATGGAGTGCTCTACTCTACGCAGAATAATTTTCTTGTTTATAGAAATAGGCCTGAGACAGATAATAAGTCAAGAAAATTTTATTTCAGCGCCATCCTCAGCCTGAGAAAGAATATCAGTCATTTTCCTTGATATACAGCAACAGGTCCTTGGACTTGGTGAGTTCTATTTCCTTTGTTCTATTTTGCTATCACTTATCTTATGTTACTTCCGGCACTGTATAGTTGTTGTTGTTGACGGTTCTGCTGGGATCTCTTCTAGTTTTGATGCAGTAAGTAGTAAACTGTTTACATACATTTTGATCATATTTTATCAAACGAATGTTTTGATCACATATAGTTGTAATTACTCATCTGTAGTTAAGTAGTTAGGATAGATCACTAGCTTCACAATGGCGCACTCCATTCGGTGGTGACAACGGATTGCTGGATCCATTTTGACCATATTTTATCACCGTAACGAAGTTGAAGAGGCGGTTTAACTATTTTTCTGAATTTCACAGACTGGTTTTTAAATTGGAAGCTGTCACAATCATGACAAGAAGCACATGCTTGTGTTTCCTTCTTCTGTATTTATGATTTTTCTTAAGAAACTTTATTCTCTCCATGGTAGTCAAAATTTTCTAGACATACTATAATTCACGTCAATGCATACGTCTTTCCCCTGATATATACCTCTATTTCAGTAAACTCAATATCCTCGATCGTAAGTTATTCCTCAAATTTGTTTAGAGCTATCTAAAAAGTGGTTGCGCTTGGCAGATTTGCAAAGACAAGGATGAAGCTGAAGTCTGGCTTGCTGCTCTTAGCCAATGGAGAACTGAGACAAGAAGCGAAGTGTACAATCGGACAGCCCTTGTCGCCCTGCACTAAGAAACTCACCATCAAACTTGTCATGTAGCAGCAGTGATATAATTTACAAGGTTTTTCTCGCAATAATATCATCGAAAATATTCTGTTTTTGTTTTCTGATCATTTTTTCTCTCATAGATTTTTTCAACAGGATCCAGAAGACAGTCAAACACTTTTGGTTCCTTACGAGAATTCTCCACAAAATTGATTAGGAAAAGCGTTTTCTGAGGTCTTCTCATACACTGCAGCAACAAAGGAGTGTAATAGGGGCGAGTCAGTTGCGAAACGCATCAGCTTGTCATCATCTGATGGGTTAGATGACACTCAAAGTATCACCTCTGCTACTGATACTTTTCGAACCAGTGTATCCAGTGCTGTTAGTTCATCCAGCAAGGGATCTTTCTATGAAGACATTGATAACTTTAATGACGTTTTTATTTGGGGAGAAGGAATTGGTAATGGTGTATTGGGTGGTGGCATCCATAGAGTTGGTACTACAACAAACAGAATGGATGCATTGCTTCCAAAGGCCCTGGAATCAACAGTTGTGCTTGACCCCTATAATATTGCTTGTGGGAGTCAGCATGCTGTGTTGATCACCAAACAGAAGCAGCTCTTCAGCTGGGGTGAGGGATCAGGTGGCAGGCTCGGGCGTGGAGATGAAGCAGACATTCCTCATCCAAAGCTCATCGATGGTCTTTCTGGATCAAAGATTGAGCTAGTAGCTTGTGGGGAATTTCACACCTGTGCTGTAACTGTTTAGGGGATTTGTACACTTGGGGTGATGGAACTCGGGATTTCTGTATTCTTGGTCATGGAAGTGAAGCCAGTCACTGGGCACCTAAGAAACTAAGGGGCCAGGATTCTCCTCAAGTATCATTTATCTCTTCTGGACCTTGGCATACTGCTTTTGTTACATCAGCAGGTCAGCTGTTTACACTTGGTGATGGAACTATTGGTGCCCTTGGACATGGAGATCATAGCAGCACAGCCGTGCCTAGGGAAGTAGAAAATTTTAAAGGACTGCGAACTGTGAGGGCTGCTTGTGCTGTTTGGCACACTGTTGCAGTTGTTGAAGTTACTATGGGAACTTCTTCTGATTGTAATAGCTCCCTTTCCGGAAAACTGTATACTTGGGGAGATGGGGACAAAGGCCAACTTAGGGATGGTGATAAGAAACATAGATTAATTCCATCTCGTGTAGCTGTATCAGATAAAACAAGCTTTTGTCAAGTGGCTTGTGGCTATATCATGACCATTGCTCTAACTACCTCAGGACAAGTTTATACAATGGGAAGTGCTGATTTTGGACAACCTTGTATTCATGAAAGTGTTAATAAGGTCCCTATCAAGGTTGAAGGTACAATCAGAAACAGATGCATTGAAGAGATAGCTTGCAGTTCTCATCATGTTGCAGTTTTGAGCTCTAAAGCAGAGGTTTACATTTGGGGAAGGGTACAAATGGTCAACTAGGACATGGAGACAACGGGGACAGGAAGGATCCTACACTCGTTAAAGCTTTGAAAGACAAACAAGTCAAGAAAGTGTATGTGGCTCCAATTTTACGGCTGTCATCTGTCTTCACGAATGGATGTCTGGTGCTGACCATTTCATATGTTCATGTTGCCGCAATCCGTTTGGCTTCAGAAGAAAGCGTCATAACTGCTACAACTGTGGTCTTCTTTTCTGTAAAGCATGCAGCAGTAAGAAATCTGTAAAAGCTGCTTTGGGTCCCAATAATATGAAACCTTATCGTGTCTGCAATGATTGTTGTACTAAATTAGAGAGAGCATTGAATACGGGCCAAGTTTAAGTAGAAGTATGCATCAAAATTTTAGTGCAGTGTCTAAGAAAGGAACTTCGAAGCATGGATCTTTTCATCGACGCCCTGCCTCTTTTGACTCATCCAAACGGGCTCAGAGTCAACATTCCAACAAGGGAAGTCTCTCTCCCATTCTAAATGAAAGTTTCCAGTGTGATTCAACCTCAAAATTCGAAAAATCCAAGATCTTCTCTGCTTCTGTTCCTAGACCAAAAATGCTTTCTCGAGCAAAAGCTCATTCCTCAAGAAGATCAAGTCCAGCTTACTTAGAATCAATTACCTTAGCCATTACTAATCTTGATGATCCAGAAATCATAATTGATGTCTCAAATGAAAAAGAGGAGAACCTCTCCCTAGAAATAAATAGATTAAGGGCAAAGGTAAGTCTATCATGGCAGAGATTTATAGTTTTGTTACAAAAGTTCCCTGTCAAATTATGTCACACACTGCTAGGATGCCAATATACATGAAAGAAAAAGAATAAATAGAATTATTTTTACTTATCTCGTTCTGTACAACTGAAGTAGACATTAGTAATACTTTCAGTAACAATATTGCATTGGTTGGAACTTGGATTATTTATCTTCACACTATAATATTTCCTGTATTTTAATCTTCTGTTGTATTAAGAATTTTTTTAAAGTGCTAGATGTTGGGGATGGACTATAACATGCATTTTTGGAGCCATCTGTGAATAGACAGATCTCTGTCACTGAACCTTTATGTCTTCTTTGTCTGTAGGGTAGATTCGAAGCAAAAATACACATGTTTTTTTCCAGAGTCTCAAATTCCATGATGGGAAATGGAAGTCTATGCTGTTATTAATTATGACTAATACAAAATGGTAAATGTGACATGTAGGTGGAGGATCTTACCTGCAAATCTGAAAATCTAGAAGCAGAACTCAAAAAGACATCAAGGCGGATGACAGAAGCAACAATAACAGCAGGAATGGAGGCTGAGAAAACCAAAGCCGCTAAGGGAAATCAGATCTCTTGCTGCCAAGGTGAAGACCTATAATCATTTTTACTACCTTAATTGGACCTACATCGACAATAAAGTGCTATTTCACTCTACGTAACACACGTTTATTGACCGCTCATTACTTCTGTGGCAGTTGAAGAACATGGCTAAAATGGTACCTCAATCTCATTAATGCTTCTTTAAATGCCCAAAACTCTACTCGGTCATTGGACGAGCCATAGGATACTAGAGTAAGATACAGCAGCAAGAAACGCCTCAGAAAAAAAAGAAGGTATGCAGACCAAGTACTCGAACTATATTTCCACTCGGCGGTTTCTTTTTTTTTTTGTAAGGGGGGGAGGGGGGGGGGGGGGTGTGGGAGAATTCACACAAGTACATTGAAGGTGGCTCATTACGTAATTTACTCAGCTTCCTCTAACAAGCTCGGAAACTCAATCAAGACCTCGTATTTTTCCTTGTTTGTTAACTACTGAAGTAGGAGTGAAGTCTGGAATGTATAGACATTAACATAAAAGGAAATCGTACTTATTCTGAAGTAAGCCGTTTGCAGTAGTAGTCCATGTCCGTCCCTATCCACTGGTAACTGCAAGTTTGTCTTTGTTCATCTGGTGGAGGCTTTTATGTGAAGCAACATTTAGGTCCTCAGTTGTTGATAGTCTACAGCTTACATGCTGAGCTACGCAGCGTCGTAATCTTTTGAGAATATTTATAACATTCTTTGCTTCTGAAAGATCTAACTGTTGAGACAATTCTTTATGAAAAATCCTAAACTTTGTGATGTCTATCTTTTTTCTATTTTGATAACCCTGAATGCTGTGGACTTTTTATGTAGCATACAATGATAGAGACCATACGCCAATTATAATTCTTCAGTTTCCTTTTGTATATTTTCTAACTATTTATTTAGTTATGTTCTCTAAATAAATTTACGATGTGTAGCATTATTTATTATTTATTTCTTTGTTATTTATCCTAACAAAGTTTAGTATCCAGAATTACAACTCCACCCTTACTGAATTCTGTTCTTATACTTCTTCGTCCTTAAAATCGTTCATAAAACACTTGTCACTATAAAAACCGACATTCATCTTGCTTCTGAGCTTACATTATTCGCTATTGAATGCTTCAAGTGTTTTGAAGACTTGCATGCAAATTATAATGATGAAGAGTTAGAAAGAAGGAGAATGGCATTCCGATATAATTCGATATAGCTTGGGATTTCGTATGGACGATTTGCATGCATATCCAATACTCAATTTCTTAAGGTTTAACGACCTATCTGTCTTTCCATCCCGTGGATAGTTTAAAAACAATTTTTTGAACTGCAGTAGTACGTACGTTTTGCTCGAACATTAACGGCCACGGTAGTAAGATGCTCACACTTTAGGATTATAATAAACATATGCTAATGGGGAAGTTAAGGTAGAGAACATTGTTTAAAATGCGTTATCAATTAAAAAAAAAAAAAAAAAAAAGGATAAAACCATCTGAGGTAAATGGAGAGGTTACTTTTTGAGAGGAAGTTTTTTTTTTTTTCCCTCTTTCAGAAAGGTTCCTCAAGCGAATTAAATTAAATCACTAGCCAAATTAATAATAGTACAAGTTAAATAGAAACATCCATTGATAAAACCAGTATCAATCTGAAGAAAACTGAGGGTGTAAGCTAATTTGGCTAGCTTTTTCGGAGGAAGTTAGCCCAGCAAAATGAATAAATAACATTTTTAAGTGGATTGTATAGCTTTTTCAACGGGACACATCTCCCTTTATCATCATGTTCCCAATCTATATGAGTGGCTTCCTAGGCTGTATACAAAAGCGACAAGTCATCAATTGAACCCATTGAGCTTAGTCCGGTTCAGCTTGGTCAAACATCAAAAAGTTCCCCAAAAATAATAGTAATAATAAGAGAACTACACGAGATAAACAAGAGGCTCAAAGTTATTAGGAAATCCAACAATTAGAGTTACATGGACAAGTTTATATAGTATGAGCTGTTAACCCCGTGAGATTTACACACCGTACTCAAACTATTCAAGTTCTGAATCAATATACAAGGGAATCATCTTTCTAGCTTCTTAATAATAAGAATGGATTCTATGTCTGTAAGCTATATTCTCAGGAACTCATCTCATCATGTTCCCAAGATACAAATATTTCGATCTATTTAAGAAACAAACCTTTAACAAGTATGTTAAAGAACATAATATTATAAATAAGAGTCTATAATTATTCAAGATTAAGATTGATCTACACATAATCATCTAGTGACATTACTTAAATTCTCAATAATTAACGGAATTTATAAGAATCCGGAACCATTTTCCAATAAAAGTTTCGAGATGCTCTGTTATTAATATGTCACTCACTCATAAGATTCAATTGTCAATCATCTATCCAGTACATACAGAGGAGGAAAATGAGAAAATACACTCTAAACATCCTTCATCAAGATCAAGTCCTATTTCACAGTTGGATCAAAGCGAAGGATAACCGAAATCTTCTGAATAAGGAAACCAAATAGGCATAGATCACTAGACCCCCTTCTCACCCCCAAGTTTGTTACTTACCCTTTTCATCACAATAAAATCTAAAACTTGACTCAAGAATCATTTTCCTCCTTTTCTGTTTCCACTTCAGGATCCGAAGCATTCATCGATTGGTTTAGGTATTCCTGAGCCTCAGAGAGAGCTGATTCTTTTGCATCAACAGCATACAGGATCTTCTTTACTGCTACTGCCATCTGCATTTAATTTTCACACAATGACTTTGCGAAAAAAGAAAACATTAACCAGTTAACCCGTAAAACAAAATGCAGATAACGCTTCATCAAAAGTTTACATCACACCAAACGCTACACTAACAAGAATAATATGATAATGAAGAGCAGTTATTATATATACTAATCTCAATGAGTAGCAAACCGTATAAAAACACTTCCGGTAAAGCCTTACCGGGATATTCTCCAATTCAGAAGCCTGACAAAGTATTTCAATATCCCTTAGCTTTGCAAAGTAAAAATCCCTTTCCTTTTCCAAAAGGTCGACAGAGAGTTTGAGATCAGTAATCTGTACACGAAAAGCATACAGGAAAACACTTTTAAAAACAGATCAAGAAGGTATAAGAACTGTGCAAATCTCCGAACTGCAGGGTATCCAAAACAGATAAATGCAAGAAGTAAGGATTCAACAGTACAGCAGAACTAGCAATGCCCAACTAAACAGCAAAGATGAAATAATCGGAATAAATCACATGATAGATCCTCTGGTTCACTCCTCTAAGAGATTAAATACAAAAGCAAATTCCTCGAGCAATGCTCCAAATATCAAAGAAAAAAAGGCATGACTTTCCCATAAGTTGGATTTTTAATCAAATAATAATAGTAATAAAAAGGATGTGCAACAAGAACCACATCAATACCTCGTTGGATAAAGCTTGAACCTCGTTGGAAGAATCAGCAGCAGCTGATGCTGAATAGGTTTTCCCTTGCTTTGGTCCTATTGCAGTAAACATCAGAAAACCACAGGAAAGGGAAAAGAGTAGAGAAAAACAAAAGCAGGGTGCAAAAGATGTGAACAAAAAAGAAAAGAAAAACAAAAAGATGGGTGAGAGCTGACCAGAGGTTCTCAGGCCAGCAGCATCGCCTGAGCTGGAGTTATGCATATTGTTTGTTTGCAGTGATTTCGAGTTCTTCTGTGAACCTTTGGGGTTCCGTTCTTTTCCACCTTTGATCCTCCGCTCAACAGGATTATAATTTCTTCAAACAAAATAAAATAAATGAGTTATAAAAGATTAAGAAAGAAATCAACAAGGCAAACATACAGTTCTGGGACACAAAAAACACAGGAAAATAGGTATCATACTCATTCATAATGCCACCATTTACTGAATCACAGTAGCGTTTCAGCCATTGTAAGAACTCCAAGTTGTCCAAAGGCCGGCCTTTAACAAGCCTGTTAACTTCAATGTGCTGCAAAAAAAGAAAGAGCAAATAGATAAGTTAGCATTAAGAGAGAAAGAACAAGAACAAAGTGTCACAGAATTATCTGAAGCTTACATTTTTCCTCTAATACTCAAAGGCTTAATTGCATAATTGACCAACAAAGCATTCTTCGACAGATGCATAAGGAGATCAGTTTATTTATGGTTGTTTACCACCAACCAAATGTAACCAGAGTGAGTATAGTTTTCATATTGGTTGGCATAAAAACGTTTAATTAACACAAATAAAGTTTACGCCAACCAAATATGCAAGTGTAATGAAGAGATTTTCTGCAAATAAAAAAATAGGACATGATTATATATATTGACCTCATACATGTCCCAAAACAAGTATTTCTCAGCAAATGATACTTCATCAGGAGAATATGAAAAGAAAGAAACAGGAGCCAATATAAATATTACAAAGCAACACGTGAGGGAGGAAAAAGGAACTGCAAAGATGATAATACCTTCTCAATCTTCAGCTTGTTGAATACTTCCTGTAGAACCTTATAGTTTTGGATCATATCATATTCTGTCTTTGCATCAAAGTTGACCTATAATACAGAATGCACGTCAGAGAAGACAAAATACATGCAAAACTAACCATTAACATATCAGACGCTAAGAAACAAAGTTAGATGCAGGTCGTCACCTTGTGCATTGGAACAACTCCTGGATACGTCATGTCAATCATCTGACATTGCACAGCACCTGATGCAGCCTGGCCACCACAATTTTTCACATCAATATAAATTAACAAAAGTCGTACAAAAACTCACTAGAAATGCAAATTTAAATGCTGAAATTTGCAGGATATGACCTAAATAATTATAAACCAAGACCCAGTGAGAAGTATCCTCGCAGTGACCAAAGTAGCCCTATTTTATAAGTAAAACGAAACACCAAAAACAAGCATATCAACAATGGAATTCAAGTATCAATAAGGCATGGGATACCTATAAGAATCAGGCTAACACTAAACAAGTTTGATCGCTGTCTCAAACTCATCTGAAGGGCCATGAGTTATTATTAAACACAGCAGACTATTTGTTCAGATTACTATCACCTACCTTGTAAGTTGTAACTTTCTAATCCTTCTTAAGGCCTAACCAGTAAGAATTATTCGCCTATCTTGTGGGTTGTCATCAGAAGAAAATTTGACTGTGTGACCACAAAAAGATCTTACCTTCTGGAATGGGGAGTCATCAACTAATTCCTGAATTTTTAGAATCCAGAACATGGTGTCTTCGCATACGACACCATCCACCATCATAGCATCAACATGGGCAAATGTCAAAATTACTAAAGCATAACAATTTCCGTATTTAGCAGCCGCCAGTGCCCACATGGAAATTGCACCAAGATAGAGTATTTTAATGGATCATAGACTTCATACGAGATCCAAAATTCGACGAAAATGAACATTTTTAACGTACATACGAGAAGGCAAAAAGAAATTTTCAACAAAGAAACAGACAATGCCTCCCCAAATTTCCCAAAGTCATGCTCACAAATCCAGATTGAGTCTAACGAAACCACATTATCTGTGGATTAAGATGAAAAGCAAATGGAATACGAGACTCATAAACTATAAATCCCTGCATAGTAAATCAAAATGAACATGTCAAAAAAAAAAAAAAAATTAAACTCCTCATACCCCACGTCAATTCGACAGACGAAACTTCAAAAATGAAAACTACAAAAAAGGCTAACACGAAGTGCAACCACAAAACATACAGAAAACGATGCACTATCTCAAAATGTGGCCCAAGAAAAACATAAGAAAACAACAATAACTAAACAAAGAAGGATACAAAAGCTAAAAGGGTCACCCTATAAACCGTTAAACAAGAAAACCCGAGTCCAAGATCTTCCAATTTCAAGGCTCATTCATATCAAGAACCACAAAAAACCTCAAGGAAAAAAAAAAAAGGGTGGGGGGGCGTTAGAACAGAACAAAATATACCCAAAAGAAAAGAGAACCCACCTCTTCAATCCGAGAAAGATTAAGCTGAAGCCGATTGTTGATCCATGTTAGAATCTCATTCCTCCCAACGAAGTAGGCACTGTCCATCATCCCTATATTCGTCGCCATTTTCCCACAGAATCCCAGAAACCCAATTCCGATTTCACTTCAAAATTTTCAATTTTCGAATTTGAGAAATGGGTTATGCCAGAAATGTCGGTATATTAGTGCAGAAATTTTTTTAAATTTTTATTTTAAAAAAGAAAAGGATTAGGAATGTACTAATGAGCTTCCGTTAAGGAAAAAATAACAATCAGAGAAGTGAACGGTGGAGGAATTTAATGGAAAATTAATCAGATTAAAAAAAAAAAAGGAAAATAAAAGAAAAAAAGAGTGTACTGAAACGGAGAGAAAAGGTTAAGGTTGGATTGAAGGCAACGGAGAGAGAGAGAGAGAGAGAGAGTGACAGAAGGCAGCTCCACTGTACTTATTAGATGTATATTTGCAATGTAACTGATTCTCTTATAGCCTCTCTCTCTCTCTCTCTCTCTCTCTCTCATTTTCACTTTCAAACTAATATTTTAAATTTAATATAGTTTGTTACTAACCATAAAGATGGTTCTTAGCTTTAAAATAAAAACTTCCTCTCAAAAGAAAATGTTAAAGCGTTACCAACTCAAATCATTGTCTATTTTGGTATCACACTACGAGTCCAATAAATTTCTTTCTTCTTTTTTTCTTGCTGAAAAAAAAAAATGAAGGAAGTGGAAGAGGGTTACCACAAGAGCCTTGTTGCTGACCTTGCTAAGAATAGTGTTTGCCGAGAACTTTTTAGGCGGATCTTATCCTATCAAATGATGGAGCTTAACAGTCTAATTCTATCTAATATTGTTACCAATAAAGATTGATCTCAAGGAGATTGCCTAACACTCAAACCTACAATCGCGACCATACACGGACCAACCTTTACCACTAGACCACCCAGCTATAAATAATTAGAAATTATCTAAAAAAATTTTTGTCTTATAACGTGATTGTTATCTATTTAGTAGTTGGGCATGAATGAACTCAAGCCTTATTCTCCATTTGATTAAGCCTTATTGGTCCCTAAATTATTGTTGAAGTCTCATTTTTATTTCTAAATTTTAAATTTTTCGCTTGGTCCTTAAATTAATGAAATTATTTTTTGTCATTTTTAATTTCTATCAAATATTTAGTTGAAAAAGAAAAAAATGAAAATGAAACTTTTAAAAATGTTTATAGACCAATACTAAATTTAATTTTTATTGGCAATTAATATCTTTCCCTTAGATTTAACATATAGTGAATCGAATTAGTGTCTAAAGACTAATGAGAAATATTTTAGAAGTTTAAGAACAAAATGGAAAAATTTTAAAGTTTATAAACCAAAGTGAGATTATTAAAAAAAAAAATTAGAAACTAATAGAGTCATTTATCATTTATCATTTTTCTAATTTTAGCTCGAATTAGAGGTAATTACAAATTCGGCTTATGACTTTGTATATATGTTTTCGTCTAACTTGGCTTAATCATCTTGTTATAATTCATAGGTCAAAACTGAGAAAAAAACAAATCATAACTATGAGTAGTGTAGAAAAAAGAAAAAATTAGACAAAAACATAATTCTGGTAGAACTTAAAGTATGCACAAACGTTTGGTTCATTGGCGAGACTGAGCTAAAATTTATATAAAAAGATATGAAGATAGCCCACAAAATAATATTATTTATTATAATAAATGAAAAGAAAACACAAGAGAGGACGATTGATCTTTATTTTCGTATGGATTTTAATTATTGTTTTTTAGGGAAATTATATTATTTTTAAAATGGCACTCATAAAAGTTGTCCTTCAAACATATCATCAATTGGTTTAGTAAGACATAAAATATATTGCCGCGTGAGGTTCATGCGTTGAGTTAGACAAATGGTATGATTTAATCTCATTTTATTTCCTTTATTCTTATTTTATATAATTTTTTTGTGTAGTTGAGCAATTAATACTTTAGTGTTGCTTGACAAAAAACGAAACGACAAAGCTTTTTATGGCTTATATATTTGCATTTATGACTTGTACGCATTCGACGAGAGCCGGTTTGGTGCATTGAACCCGTGAATTTTTTATTTAAAAAAAGAAAAATAAAAAAGAGCCTATTAAGTACTAATACAATAAAATCCATATTATATGCTGCTTAAATGCATATTTAATGCAAAACTAGAGGTGTTCAAAATCACTTGTTGACCATCGAAGTTGCCCAACCCACACTGTTTTTTATTCACAGAATCACAGGGCAGAGTGTAGTAGTGTTGTTTTAGATTTTCTCAAATCGGAAACTCGTATAGGCTTAAATCATACAAAACTTTTGGAGACTTATTTCTTTTTTAGTGTGAAGATAGTGTTTTTCTTTTCTATATGTTAAAAAAATAAATAAAAATTGGCCAAGTTAAACTTAGTTGTACAAAACTAGAAAGACGTGTGACTGATAACTCAATTTCGCAAACGTTGTGTCCGTCCGATTCAGTTAATTTTTAGGCTTCAAGTCGCAAAATTTTAGGTCAGGCAGGCACATCCTTGTGTGAACAGAACTACTACTTTCACACTTTGTGTTTAAAAGCCACAAAAATAGAATGGAAAATATCACCTACGGTCCCATTCTTTCCCTAACAGCTCACTTTTAAGTCCTCATTTTGTTTGTTTTTTTTTTTTTTTTCTAGCTTTTAACCCCGCAAACTTTTATATTTGCAATACATTAGTCCCCCGTCCTCTTTTCCGACCAAAAGACGCACCAAATACCACATGCATTACACATGCTCCCTGAACCAAGGGTAGAAATTGGGATTTATGAAAGTTAAAAAAAAAAAAAAAGAAAAAAAAAAAAAGAGAAAGAGAAGTGATTTCACCATGTCCAAGACGAAGAAAGGTTCTGAACACTCTTTGAAGATTTGCAAAGTCCATGAATGATCAAAAGCACTATTATCAACCAATCATAAAATCACAACGTTTGACCTTGCCATGTGTTGAATGAAGCTAGAGGCCATAAATCGAATAATGGAGAGAGACTTTTTCTAATTATGAAAATAATAGCCTAATTTGGGCCAAATCTTGCTAATTAATCAAATTCTGCCCATTTCCTTTTCTCTAGCCCCCCCTAAGAAACGATGAACAACACTATGAACTGAACCCTTTTTTTTTTTTTTTTTTTCTCAAATCCCAGTTTCTGCCCTTGGTTTAGTAGTGAGCACATGGTATTTGACGCTCCTTTTGGACAGGAAAAGAGGATGGGGGACTAGTGTTACAAAAAAATAAAAGTTCGGGGAGTCAAAAGCTAGAAGGAAAAAAAAATAGGGACTTAAGTGAATCGTTGGGGGAAAGAATAGAGACCAGGTGATATTTTCCCAAAATAGAACTAATATTTACAATCTCATTTAAATTTCTCCTCGTGAATCTTCAAACTCCTATGGAAAATCACAAACAAAGCCGATAAAAGACCAAATCTCTTTTTCTTTCTTTTGTTTTTTTTTTTTTTGTGTGTATTTTGGAATTCCACACGTATATGCCAATTTTATAAGATGTTTGTGATTTATTTGAAGTAAAAGATGATCAATTCCTTTTTTCCAATTTTCTTATATGAATGGGGAATTTTCCAATTTTCCTATGTATGCAATTGCTTTACGTGGAGAGAAAAATACTTTGTCAATGTTTCCAATGAATAAACTCGTAACAATGTCTTACATCAACCCCTATTAAACCAAACAATTCGTGATTTCCCTAAAAGAAAAAAAAAAAAAAAAGGACTGCTTACTTATGCTCATCCGTAATTTCAAAATCAAATTTAATCCGTTCACACAATAAATACAAAAAAAAAAAAAATTGAAAACGAGAGAGGGGAAGAGATGACGTTTTTTATTCTAAAATAAATAAACAGATTATTGTTCTACTCTCATTGGCATATTACTTATTTCTTTTCAAAGAGTATAGTTGAGGTGCATAACAATATCGGAAAACAATATGTCATTTCATAAACATAAACACTCTTTTGAGAGGTGTATATATATATATAATATACATATATATATATATCTATATATATATATATGTATTAAAAAAAGGTAGGGTATAACTTTATTATTGAGTGTTGGAGAATTTGATATTAATTAACTTGTGTTAGAATCTTAAAGGCATGTGAACTGATTTAATCCGGGAACTAAAGTAAGAAGAGTGTCCTATTTTTAGATAAGCATAGACAGATTATCCATCTCTTCATATACCATTCATGACGTGAATGTTCATCCTTTGAAATCGACAAATACAATGAATCTTTTTGTGTAAAACCCCAAAATTATCAGCCCTATATATATATATATATATATATATATATATATATACATATATGGCAAATTAAAAAAAAAAACGGACGAACTCAAACAAGTTAGACAATGTTGCTATGAAAATATGTAACTGCAAATCACGAATTTGTTTGTTTTATTCATTTTCGCTATTTATGGCATTTTTTTTTATTTAGAACTCATATCATATGATCTATATTTTGGAGAATTTAACTACTTAGATTGTTTTTTTACTTAAAATTCGTCACTTTATCAAGCGAATGAAAAAACTCTAGTAACGAGAGATGATTCATTTAAAATACTAGTAACGAGAGATGATTCATTTAAAATGAAGAGATAGATGATTCATTTAAAACAGAAAGATATCTCTTATACACTATAGTGTATTATTTCTTGTGGATTTATGTGATTAACATTTATGTTTTATGCTCGTACTATTATCTCTTATGCACTACAGTGTATTATTTCTTGTGGATTTATGTGATTAACATGTATGTTTATGCCCGTACTATTCTTGCATAGTCATTGGTGGAAACGAATGGTTTCGTTGATAGTTACTGTCATTACCTATTATCTGAAGTATAATGTTTGTACCAAATTTGTGATATTATTTGGGTGGGGAAAAAATTAAACCTAAAAAACAATTTTTTTTTTTATTTTTTCCCATTTTTTGTTTAATTTGCCTTATTTTTTCTTTATTTTTATTTTTTTTTTTTCTTTTGTTGTTTTTAATTTTCTTTTGCAATTGCATTTTTTAATTGAATTTTCGACCTTTACTTTTTTGGACCTTAAAAAAAACACTTTCAAAATGAAAAAAGAAAGATTGAAAGAAAGATTCACATTGAATATAACCTAAATTTATAGGACACTCTGTCCACATTAATTTATTTGATCTCCCTCGTAAGTCATATGCTTAGTTTAAATATGGTAAATTGTGAAACACTACGCTCCTAATTTGATATATGATATTAGGATTGGAATAAGAATTGTTTTTTCTAATTTCATATTTGATACCAATTTAGGATCGAGATAAATAATCTATAATTTCTATTCAAAAGTGTGCTATTACTAATTTCATACCCGAAATTAGTAGGACCACCTACTTTTCCAAATTTCAATGTTAATAGGTATCACAATAGGAATACTTTTGAACTTTTTTAAGGTTTTAATTAAATTAAACTTTATTATATATTCAAATAAAAATTAATAATGTCATGTGGTACTAATAGTACCCAACACCACATAATGTGTCAGTTTGTCACACGTTAATCGTATTTATAATTTAGGTATAAACCTATATGGAACCAAGTTTATTAATTAGAATCATCCAATGACAGACAAACATAGATAAAGACCTATGTAGGATCAAATTTATTATTTAAAATTATCTAATGATAGACAAATACGTCATTGTGGTATTACGCATTATTGGTGCCCCTAACATTGCTCAATATAAATAAGTCTCTAATAATAATAATAATCATAATAATCAGATCTAATATCACACCAATCATATAGTAGTACTAAGTTTATCACAATCTAATATGATGTAGTAATGAGTAATTAAATGCACTATAGGTTCAAGTGTTCTACAATTTTTTCTAATATTTGGTCTCTGCAAAGTAATACTTTAAGATTAAGAATTTATGTAAATTGATATGCTATAGTGACTTTATAATTCATTTCAATAAAGAAAATACAACAATGCTCATCATTAAAATTAAATTAATACTCATTCTTCTACTTAATTAAGACGGTATTATTGTGTTTTACTTGTTAAATTTATTCAAAAAATCAACACCGTTTATCAATTTTTCACAATGTTTTATTTTCATTTTTTTGTTTTTTGGGTTTCAATTTAAGGTTTTTCAAATTTTTTCCATTTTGTTTTATTCCTTTTTACCCATTTTATTCCATTCACTTAATTGTTTTTTTTTCCGTTTGATTGAATTTCTTAAACCTACGCTTTTACGGATTAGGTATACTTTTTACCTTAAAAATAATTGATCAAATTCAATCCACACCTAAATTGTACGTGTAAAAAAAAAGAAATATGTATATATAATTTAAATACTTCTTTATAGTTCTTATGTATTGTAAAATGTTCTATTGGTTACATTTTAAAGTGTAATATATTCATACAACCTGTTACACATAATTCTTAGTTTCTAAAACACAAAAGCCCAAATATGTGCAAAAAATAAATAATCTCTAATAAAAACCAACGTAAACCAAGTTATATAAAGACTTATTAATCATACTCGAGTAATCGATTCAATCCACACATTAGCGGATCGAATTAGATTGCTTGAAAAGTTTTATACGAATTGGATTGAATACTGAAATGCACACTTAGTGTGGATTAGACATAATATCCTAAAAAAGGTACAAATTGGATTTAATGGAAACATCAGTATTAAAATTGCATAACACTCTACATACATTGTGGTATTTTTCTTAAGATTTTAGTTTTACTTTAAATTTTTGGGCCTTGTGATGAGGGACCCAATTTGAGTTGGCCTACTATACAAGTCGGGTTATCAAAAGTGGGTCAAACATTAGGCCCAGTAAATTACACCTTAATGGGCCAAGCCCGTAAAGAGACCCCTTTATCGGGATGTGTTTGGTTTCATGATCTGAGACGCAGTTGTCGAATTAGGGTTTTGTCATTTCAGTATAAAAGAGCTTCTCATAGTCGACCCATTCTTCTTTAGTGGAAGCATCAGGAGGAACGGCCTCGCCGGAGAAGAAGAGCCATGGTGCACGTCTCCTTCTATCGCAACTGTAAACTTTCTCTCTCTGCAACCTTATAGACATATCTCTCTCTCTCTCTCTCTCTCTCTCTCTATATATATATATATATAAACGGTGTGTGTGTGTGTCTGATTATATGCGATCTGCGTGAAAGTTCTTTTTTTGTTTTGTTGTCTTTTTTGGGAGCTTAAGAAGAAAACACTAGTGGTGTTACTATAGTTCTATTACCATGGTTTTGGATTAGGGGTTTGGTTGTGGAAGAAAGTGTGATTTCGGTGAATTAGGGTTTTGGTTTGGCAGTCCTGCTTTCTAAAATGTTGGGTTCTTTATTTGTTTATCTATTTGTTTTTATTTAGGAAATTATTTAAGATATGGTGTTTTTCGTTATGCTATGATTTTTTAGGAAGAAAATATATTAACTTTCGAGTTTAGGAATATTGATCTATTTGTGTCCTGGATACCAAAGGATTTAGGACTTGACATTTGGTTGCTCTGTTTGGTTGCCAAGAAAAATTACGGTTAAGAGATTAGGGTTGTTCAGAAATGTTGTTGTTTTCTTGAGGTGGAGGTGTAAACTAGTCAAATGATGATAATTTTTTAAGTAGTACATATAATTCAGTGATTTTCAAAGCTATAAACGTGGCCTTGTCTAGCTATGGGGCATTAACAATAGAAGGGCGGTATGTTAAAGTTTGATACAGCATAAAGGTTTAGGATATAGTAAATAACTTTTAGCAGTCAAATGGTTCCTGCCCACTATGGCTGCCCCATTTTGATAGTATCATGGGCCCAAATTCCAACAAGATGAAAGACAAAATTTCCATTATTTTTCCATTAATGGGTAATAACCAGCACCAACAGTTTTCTCCCCCTTTTTTCCTGAGGATTTTATCGAAGATAGTGTATGTCATGTGACTCCATGTGTTCTTTGATTGTATTCATATTTTCTGGGTTGATTTTTGAACTTAAGGTCTAGATTTTGTATGCATTCAGATGGGAAGACTTTTAAGAAGCCCCGCCGTCCCTATGAAAAGGAGCGGTTGGATGCTGAGCTGAAGCTTGTTGGTGAGTATGGACTTCGCTGCAAGAGAGAGTTGTGGAGAGTCCAATATGCCCTGAGTCGCATTCGTAACAATGCAAGGATGCTTCTCACCCTAGATGAGAAGAACCCTCGTCGGATCTTTGAGGGTGAGGCTCTTCTCAGAAGGATGAACCGTTATGGGCTTCTGGATGAGAGTCAGAACAAGCTCGATTATGTCTTGGCACTGACTGTCGAGAACTTCCTTGAGCGCCGTCTGCAAACACTTGTGTTCAAGTCTGGTATGGCAAAGTCTATCCACCACGCCCGAGTGCTCATTAGGCAGCGTCACATCAGGTAATCTTATCTATTTACCACACTGAGTGCTCTATAAGCATGCTGACGATTAAACAATCTCTATAGTGTTGAGCTTTAAATTGATAGTTAATCTGTTGAAGCAATTTATAAAGGAGATGCATGGTTGCTGATAGATGGCTGTTAAGTTAAATGTGTTTGTGTGTTTTCCTTTTCTTCTTTCAAGTAATTATGTTTTCCTTGTCAGGGTTGGGAGGCAAGTTGTGAACATTCCCTCGTTCATGGTGAGAGTAGATTCTCAAAAGCACATTGATTTCTCACTCACAAGTCCATTCGGCGGTGGGCGTCCGGGAAGAGTGAAGCGAAGGAACCAGAAGGCAGCTGCCAAGAAGGCTGCTGGTGGTGATGGTGATGAAGAGGACGAGGATTGAATTGCACGTTTAAATCTTCTGCTTAGTAGTTCTAGTAGAAGTTTTACCCTGCTAATTAGTCTTCTCGGCATATCAGTGTTTGTTATTTGCTTGCAGTATTTTATTGGCTTGAACTTTTCAAATTGTTGCTTTAGTATGTGGATCGTTACCGAAAGTTGTGAATCTTTTTTGACTTCATCATGAATTTAATTTTGCTCCTAGGAACATATTCTCTTTGTTACTTGTTAAGACAGCGTGTTTCCAAGGTTTTCAGAACCATCTGCTGTGTACTCTGCTATTTGGTACACACCTAAGATTTCGATAGCCTCGTCATCATTGGTATACCTTGTCGGATCTCCCCGAGAATACACCATATCTGGAGTGCTTTCACATATGGGTTAATCTCACTCGGTAGTAAATATGATATTTGCAGAAAATGCATCCTTATGGCAGGATTTTTTTTCTTCTTTTTTTCATAATAAACATGACCTTGGGAGTTTTGAGAGTCTTAAACCTGTGGGAAAAACCTTGTACTTGCTAGTTGCTCCATAGGAACAAAGCACATGTGTATATAGAAAAAATGCCCTCGTAACCAGCCACTGGTTTCTGGATCCGTTAGAAATTGACCTGAAAAAACTCTGGTTTCTTAAGTTGTCACAATTAACTTGTCACGGTAATTTTATTTTAATTAATTATATCTTTCCGGGGTTGAAATCTTATTCAACAAAATATTGGGCACTTGGTGTAAATCTAGAAATTTGGCTTCAAAGTCCAAGCTCTTTCATTTTTCTCGTCTCCTCTCAAACTTTGAGAAATCTCCATCAATGGGAGCCCATATGGAGTCTATCAACATCTTCAAAGGCTATGGCAAAGTAGTTAACCCTAAAAACGATGATTATCACCATCAACAGATCCCAAATCCATACCCTCGAACACGACGACTCTTCGCCATCTCCGCCCTTCTCCTCCTCACTCTCCTCATCGGCCTACTGATCGGAGCTCTCATACACGAGTCCACCACTGAGCCACCCGAGTCGCCGTCGCTCGATTCCAACTCGGCCCAGTCGGTCGTCAGGGCCGCCTGCAACGTGACTCGCTACCCGGACTCGTGCTTCGCCAGCATCATCACCGCCGCCGGCCTCAACGGATCCTTCGATCCGGGATCCGTTCTCAAGGTCTCCGTCGAGGTCTCCGTCGCCGAGCTCTCGAAGCTCATGACGCAGCTCAAGGCGATGAACTCGGGCGAGTCGGCGCTGCGCGATTGCCGGGAGCTCGTGGAGGAGGCGATGAGTCGACTCGGCGAGTCGGAGAGGGCGGTGGCCGATGCGACGGAGGCGAAGATGAAGGACGCGCAGACGTGGATCGGGGCGGCGGTGACGTATCTGGGGACGTGTTTGGAGGGGTTGGAGGAGGTGGGGTCCACTGCTCTCCTTGATGAGGTGAAGGAGAAAATGAATAAGTCCAAGGAATACACAAGTAACTCTCTGGCCATTGTTGCTAATTTCCACGCTATTCTTGACAAGCTACACATGGTCCCTCACTAAAATTCAAAATGTTTGAATATTTGACGCTTTTTTTTTTTTTGAGGATGACTATTTGGCACTTAATATAAAGTTTGGAATCTTTTCGGTGTGACATTTTTTTAAAATATATATGTATATATATTATATTTATTTGTTGGGATATTTTGCAAGTAATATTTGAAATACCAAAATTAATAAGGATAAATTACCCTTTGACTTTTTTACTTTTGCCAATTGTTATACTTTATTAATATTGTCCAAGATAATCATTTTTGGAACCTTTTGCCCCCAAAATTGACAAAAGTATTCTCACTGTCTCAAATTTAGTAAAAGTAGTCTCATTTTCCTCCAAAATTGGCCCGAGAAACAACTGATATTTTTACAGTCTTCCTGCTATTTTAGGGTTCCATGCTATTTTAGGGATAAAGTGAAATTAGTTTTGTCACTTTTGGATGAAATGTGCCAAAATTAATTGTTTGGTGCGAATGTAACACTTAACAAAAGTCAGGAGCTAAGGAAGTATTTTGTACAACAAATATTTACAAAACCGAAAATAACGCATACACTAAATTTTATGTTTTTTAACCTTGCATTAATATTTATGGAATTGATTATTAAGAAATTCTAGGAACAGTCGAGTAATAGTAATTATCAATTTTTACATCTAGAGTTTCTTTGTAGACAATTTTGTTTTCAAAACAAGAACCAACGATTAACATTTTCTTAAACAACGTCTCGATGAAGTATCTGCTCTCTAGTCTCAACTATTCATTCCTTTTTAAAACAAAGAACGAAAAATAAAAAGTGTTGTCAAGCTCTAAAATAAATGCTAACCCTAGATCTATTCTTCACTTTGATTAATCTTAATAAACTTCATGAAGGTTGATTAATCTTAATAAACTTCTTGAAGGTTGATTAATCTTAATAAACTTCATGAAGGTCCTACACATGATTTTGGGCAATTGAAACAACACTGAATTTTAATTATGTTTCCCCCCCTTTAAATCTACCTAGTTGAGACCCTTTGTTTGTTAAACATGTCTAGCCAGAAGAACTTGGTATGTTTTCATATCCTCAACCCAATTTGGTTTTGGTTTTGGTTTTTTGCTGTTAGGACTTAGAATAGATAATGGTCATTTAAGTCAATAACGACTAGTACTAATGATGTTCCCCAAATATCTTTATAATAAGCGATGTGCTGAAGCACTAATCAAGCAGTACCTCCTTAAACTTTGACCCTTAAAAAGACTTTATTAATCCTCAAGCTTGTCAACCCTCCACATGACCATTTGATATTTGGTTTGGGAAATTTTACGGAACGATTATTATTAGCCTCCGCTGGTTTTAAGGATGAAATAGAATGTATATAATATATTAATAATTCATATACACATTGAAAGTAACAATATTTGGCATGTCGTTGTCGCCACGGATTGAGATAAGAACGACTAACGAGTTTATTAAGGCTAAACAGCGACGACGAGTCTTTGGCCAACACTTCCAACTATGCATTGTCGTTTTCTTGAAAACGACCTTACTTTGCATTCAATAAAGACTACTTTGGCTGCATAGTTCCTTAGGCTATAGCGGCTTAATTAATTTATACATATATGTGGTATCTTGGAGTATCTATGTCCTATTTTCTTTAATTTTCAATATGATTATGATAATGATCTTGTTTTGCTCATAAATTAGTAATATCAATAGAGATATCAATCTTGTTTTGCTATTCAATTTGTATATATCAACAGAAATTACGTGTTAATATATACTAATTATTACTATATATATCAACACTAGTTATATCATGATCAGTCTCTTCTAATAATAATTGTCCTCATTTTTCTTGTGTAGTGTCATGCATATTTATATGATTTACATATGCAAATTATCCTAACGTAGAGGGAGAAAAGATTGGAACTGAATAATATCATAACTTCGTCTTAATGGTCATTCTCTTGTTAATTATCGATTTGTTATTGATCATGAAACAAATTGCTGTTGCTATATATATACATATATTTTTCTGAATTGCAAGGAAAACAGTCCTGATGATCTGCTTAATAGCCACCACCCATTATTAGTTTTATATGTCAAATTTTTTGTTTACGAGGATTATATAGTTCACAAGCTGAAAAACTCTGGTTAGAAGCAGTTCTCCTTCCAATAACTTCGTTGACTGAATTGTCTTATTTTAATTAACTTAGAAAAAAACAAAGATCTATACTTGTATTCAAATTCCCTTAAGCATAAAAGAACCTAAAGATCAACAAGGTTAAGCATAAAATTTAAAATTAAATCCTTAGGTATTTAGGATAGATTTAAGGAATAATATGTATTAATAATTCCCAAAAATTATCTTCAATATTCTCGATATGGTGGGCATTTGTATATGTATTTGTGTGTGTGTGTGTGTTTTTTTTAACCTTGTCCACGATTAATGAAACATGTTCCACCAAGAAACAATGTATCGGCTTATAAAACCACAACAAAGACAAAGTAATATTAAACATTATCAGACAAAAGAACTCGTTCTATTGAATATGTGGCTTGTCTCTACTCTGGTTTCTGTCCTAATCATTAGGTCCATAATTAGAAAAATCAATTAGCTAGTAATATCTAAGACATGCTTCTGATCACTACCTATTCATTTAATCATGATCAATGTGGGACCAAATATCCATATATCATAAGTAAAATACATAATATAACACTGACTTGCATACATTTCTCAACATTATCAAGAACCAAAAGAAACAAAAAAAGAAGAGCACATATAAGACTTATCACTACTAAGACAAATTTTATGTGACACTACTTGCTAGTTTTGGAGTTCTGACCAAATCAACTCTTCAAGGAAGCATGGTAAAGATATTCATTCACTAGCAAAAACGACGCATAGTAGAGAGAGAGAGAGAGAGAGAGAGAGAGAGAGAGAGAGAGAGAGAGAGAGAAGTATTCTCCAGAGCTAATGATCATGACTTTCTTGTTGAAATCTTCTAATGAGCTCAACATCGTTGATTTCTGCACTATCCAATAGTTGAGATAGTCTTCCACTCAGGCTGTCCACCTCTCTTCGCAGATTCTTGATGTAAGTGCAAGTTTCCTCCAAAATTGTTGAAGCTGTTGCCTACATTCATCAAACATAATCCACTCGCATTATTTAAGCACCTTATATTTCAAAAATAAGATTCAACTGATAAATATCCTAGATGAAAATGGCATAAATATTTAGAGCTCTAAAGCTAATAATGAAGTCTATACTGAGGTTTTTGCTTAATTATCAGGCTCTTATATTACACCAATATGTCATAACAAATTAAGTTCATACATTATTTCTTTAGTACTATAGTGTCAATACTGTCCATATTTGATTTCTCCTCTTCAGAATTTTCTCCACTCAGCATGGTCTTGGACCAGTAGTACCACTGCACTAACTTTCTTAGTAACATTATGAACAAAACCGATAGCAACCTATAAATAAACATAAACAATATATGACAAGTACACCAAATTATAACACTAAAACACAACATGTCAACATTTATACAAAGACCAAAACAGAGAATATATCAGCTAAGCTGCTCATATATCATAAGTCAATGTGTATTATACATATGAACAAATTGTACCGTACATTGGGACTTTGATTAAGAAGGGGTAACAAGGCTTGCAGCTTCAAGACAAGCTCATTAATCTCATTATCAGTGGGTTTGAAAGATGAAGATCTTGATGATGAACTCTGGTTGGACATGATAGAGCAACGGTACTAGTACTCGTACTTCTACTGTCAAAGAGAGGTTGGGGAAGTCGAAATTGGAAGGAGAAGGCAGCTTATAACGACAATGGGGGGAACACAATTTAGTTGGAAAACGACACTCACAGAGAGACATTAAATTGTTATTGATTAGTTTCATTCAGGGGTCCACATATACGACATTTTTGGACTAATTTGTCATACACTTAAGAAGGTGGGGTATCATGCCCTTAATAAATTCTGAAAAAATGGCCTAACAGCTTGTGAACACTTCACAAGAAAATTAGGACACCTACCCTATTGTTGGGGTACACTTGTCCTTTGATTATAGGTTGTAGACGTTAAGATTTGATTTTCTTTCTCATTATTAGTATTAGTAATTTTTATTTTTATGAATATTAGTCATATATAGATGGCTACGTGCTAACCAAAAGATACCTTGTCTTGTTTTCTTATTATTACGGCCACAGAGGGCACAGTTCTTTTCTTTGTCTGTTGCACTGCCATCTTTATCTATTTCCTGTTTTGATTTTCTTCCTTCACTATTTTTTTTTTCTGCCCTATATTGCTTAAAAAAAAAAAGAGTTAAAAAAAATATTTCTTTTCTCTGTATTTGAAAAAGAGAAATTATAATAATTGTATCCTTTTTACACTTCATTTTAGTGTAATGCATATTTCTTCTTTTCATACATAAATAGCAATGTATTAGGTTTTCACATTAGGTATATCAACTAAATCCAATTTACGTATATCGGTTTTTATACTAAGTATGAACTGATTCACTGAATCTAATTTTAATACCAAGAGTAAATTATGATACATTTGATACATTAACTAACATGTTTGGTTATTTAGCTATAAAAACAAAAAACAAGACATCAGTCTGGTATAAATTATAATGAAGTCTAAAAATCAGTCCTTGTGCTAAAAGCTCTTTTAAAAAATGTTGACGCTAATTTCTTGTTGGCCCATCAAAATCTATCCAAAGTTTTGAAGCGGGAAAGCACCTAGAGAAAGTGTAACTTATTGTGAGGCCCACTCCTAGATCATGCACTACGTGAACGGTTAAGTGGTGGAACAGATGGCAGGGAACACACCGTTCGACACGTGTCCATAAGGATTGCTTAAAAACCACATGAGTCGCACGTGATACGACATAGGCCCGTTGATTGTTGCAGGCTAAGGCCGAATCTATCCCAAATCCTGAATGGGTTCAACCCAATCTAATTCTTGCCTCGACAGCTGGGAGTCAGAAGCCCTGAGGGTCTTCTGCCAGAAGATTATTGGAGGTAACGCGCTGCTTCGGATCCAGACAGGGCATTTAATGCAATCCTGAGTAGGTGTGCGCAGTGGACAAACCATCCTGATAGAACGGAAGATTGTCAAAGTCTCGCCCCTACCAGGCTCGTACCATAGGGGACAGCAGAAAGCATATCACAACTATGCAAGGAAAATTATGGTAACTACAGCCTATGATCTCCGGAGTAAGTTATGATGAGAAAATGTACTCGATCTTGGGATTGAAAGCCAGTAGGTTTTCGATTCTAGGATTATATATATATATGCTATACATCTCCTCGGTACAAGGGATATACATGCATAAAAAATTTATAAGCAAGAAAAAACTTAGTCTTTGTTATTCAATCTTGGGAGTAAATATCTGACTCAAGTATTGGAGAGTCTTTGCAGGTGGCCGCCCCCGCCTCTCTGGTCTGGCTTGAGATCAAGAGCGTTCTGAGATAACGAAAACACGTGGACAGTTGGTAAGAACAATACCAACAGTTTGGCGATGTCTATGGGAAATTGGGGCACGAGAGAAAGAGTAAGAGTCTCACGACCGCGTTCTCCCTGAACAAGAAGCCATACGACATCGGATGACACCCTCGAGAATGACAACAAGAAGCACGTGGCCTGACACCGAAGGAAGCTCACCGGAAGCACGACCCAATCTAGAACAAAAGCTGGACCAAATGCTTGCCATCTTGACGGAAGCTAATAGGAAGGCAGAGATAGCTCATGAGGCCATCTTGGGTTGAAAGGATAAGGTTGCTGAAGTTCGTAGAGATAATGCCCGTCTTGAAGGGCTATTGGCAAGCAAGGCCAGGAGTGAGCGAAGGGAGGATTTCGACGAAGAGGTCCAGCAAGAGTTTAGGAGTCAGCAATAACCTAGGGAAGTCCCCGTCCCGTCCAAATCGTGGATACAAGGAGAACAACAAAGCCAGACAAGGCCCTTCCAGGCGGAAATGGCAATGGGCAAATGACACCAGAAGAACCCAAAAGGTGCGCTCTCCGACTGGAAACTGGAGATGATGGTAGAGCTAAGTAAGAGACTCGGGGCCCATCACAACCAGATCCCCGTTGATCTAGTAGAACAGACTGTGCGCAGGATCAGCCGAATAGCCTTCGCGGACTGGATTTAGTGGGAACCCAAGCCAAAGAATTTCACGACCCCACATTTCAAAGCATTCGAAGGAAAGACCGACTCTCTTGACCACATATATCATTTCCAGTAGAAGATGGCCCTAGAAACTAAGGACGAGGCCGTGATCTACAAAGTCTTCTCCACCACCCTAGCAGGATCGACCCTATTATGGTTTAGGCAACTCCCAGAGAAATCTATAAACAGGTTTAAAGATTTTTGCAAACTTTTCCTGAAACAGTATGCAAATGGTTGGAGGCAGCAGAAGACCATGCGAGACCTGGAGTGGTTGGAGCAATCCGCGAACGAGTCCTTAAGAGAATATTTGTTGCGTTTCCTAGAAGTGATGTCCTTAGTACACGATGCTAAATCAACCCAAGCCGCGAGCTCTTTCATCAGGGGCTTATAGCCATGATCGATACTGTCAGACCATCTGTTCTTAAATCTATCATATGACATGACCAACATTCTGGCAAAATCAGAAAGGGTATTTAGGGTACTAGAGAGCCACCAGAAAATACCCAAAGACATCTTCGCGTGGTCCCATGATGATATGCCTGGAATAGACCCCACGCACGTGCCACTATCTGAACATAGACCCTAACTTTCCTTTAGTCAGACAAAAGCCCTAAAGGTTCGCGCTAAAGAAAAACAGGGCAATCAACAAGGAGGTCGAGATACTATTGGAAAATGGCCTAATCATAGAGTGTGTATACCCATGCTGGGTCTCCAACCCGATGGTAGTAAAAAAGAAGAGCGGTGACGATCGGACCTGCATAGATTTCACCAATCTGAATAAGTCCTGCTCGAAAGATAGTTTTTCCCTGCCAAAGATTGTTCAAATGGTCGATGCAATGGCATGATTTGAAAGGATGAGCTTCCTAGACACTTACTTTAGATACAACTAGATCCCTCCATACGAAGAATACCAGATCCATACGACATTTATTACAGATCGAGGTATGTACTGCTACAAACACATGCCTTTTGGTTTGAAGAATGCGGGGGCGACCTACTAGAGGCTCATGAACAAAATGTTCGTCGAGCTACTGGGAAAAATGATGGAGGTTTACATCGATGATATGGTCATGAAGAGCAAAGATGCTTCAGACTATCTGGGGCATCTGAACGAGTATTTCCAAATTCTAAGGCACTACCAAATGCGTCTGAACCCCAAGAAATGCGCTTTCGGGGTGTCCTCTGGCTAGTTCCTGAGGCACATCGTAAGAAGAAGGGGAATTGAGGCCAACCCGACCCAGTTATCCTCAATCGCAGATATACAAAGACCCTCAACCATTAGGGAGGTCCAGCGCCTAACCAGGAAGATAGCCGCACTCAGCTGGTTTGTCTCTAAAATGTCTAACCGGTGTAAGCCTTTCTTTCAATGTATAAGGAAAAGCTCCCCAGTCATCTGGGAGGAGGAGCAGGACAAGGCGTTGACAGAGCTCAAGCAGTATTTAAGTCACCCACCCATCCTGGCCTCCCCAACATAGAGACAACACTTATATACTTATTTGGCAGTGTCCGAAGTAGCGATCGGTGCTGTACTATTTGTCGAGGAAGATAACAAGCAGAAGCTGGTGTTCTACATAAGTCGCATGCTCCTGGATAAAGAGACAAGATACAGTATGGCAGAGAAACTGGTTCTTGCTGTGGTCAACGCTAAGAAGAGATTAAGGTAGTACTTCGAGGCATACTCAATCATGGTATATACAGATTTCCCCATTCGACATATATTGGCCAAACCGGATCTATCGGGGTGACTGACCAAATATGCCATCGAGTTAGGGATATACGACATCGAGTATCACCCTCGAGTGTCAAAGAAAGGGCAAGTCATGGTAGACTTTCTAGTAGAAATCTAGTCCTTCGGCGAGCCATGTGACCCGCCACAGACGTATCTGGCTCAGATCTTTTCAACCTAGACCCTTTACACCGACGGATCCACGAATACCTCAGGGTCAAGCATCGGAATAGTCCTGTAGACCCCAGTAGGACTCAGAATAGAGAAACCTTGAGACTTGGTTTTCAGGCAACAAACAATGAGGTGGAGTACGAAGTGCTACTCCAAGGCCTTGAGCTAGCCCTGCACTTCGGAGTAGAAAATATTGTAGTAAAGACTGACTCGCAGCTGATTGTGGGTCAGGTCAGGGGAGACTTCGAAATGAAAGAGCCAAGATTACACAGGTACTTCTCCAGGATAATGGGGGGAAAGCCCGCTTTAACAACTTTGATATTGAACAGATACCTAGGGAGATGAACCAAAAGGCTGACGAGCTAGCTAGAAGCATATCAATGGGGGGGGGGGAGAGGGACGACCAAATGCACAGAGATTCTACTAGAAGGCGAATACGCAAGAGACCCTTAGAAAACCCCGCGTGCCACGTGTTCGCGACCGAACCTGAGGATGAAAGCTGGATGAGATCTATCACCTAATACTTGTTGTCAGGGAACCTGCCCCCCAAAAAGCAAGATTAATCAGACTGAAGGCTGCCTAATACTCGATGGTAGGGGGTTAGTTGTACAAAAGATCAACGATAGGACTGATGCTGAGGTGTGTAGGCCCCATAGAGGCGCAAAAGCTGATGGAAGAAATCCACGAGGGAGTATGTGGCAACTACTCCGGCGGGCAAAGCCTCGCCCACAGGGCCTTAATGGTTGGATACTTCTGACTCTACATAATGACCGAGGTAGTCCAATTCGTCAAGAAATGTGATAAATACCAGAGATTCGCCCCCCTAAAATACCAACCCACGGAAGAGCTCCATTCGAACATAACTCCTTGGACATTTGCTAAGTGGGGTCTGGATATCGTCGGAGAGCTCCCTAGAAGCCCTAGGGGAAGGAGATATGTCATACTGGCCACCGACTATTTCACCAAATGGGTGGAACTCCTACGCAATCGTCAATAAGGCAGACACGATTAACTTTATTTGGAAAAACATAATCTGCCGGTATGGAATCCCAAAAGAGATACATGCCGACCATGACACATAGTTCCAAAATGCCAAGCTTAAGGAGCTGTGTAATTTGTATGACATAAAGCTCAGCTTCTCATCTATAAATTACCCTCAGGGAAATGGGCAGAGGCAACGAACAAGGCCATCTTCAACAATATTAAAAAGAACTTGCAGGAGGCTAAAAGAAAGTGGTTTGAAGAGCTACTAGCCGTCATATGGGCCCACTGAACCACGAGCGGAGGTCAATAGAACGAACACCCTTTACTATGGTCTATGGGACAAAGGCTATGATCCTGACCGAAATTGGCCTCCCGACCCTTCTTTCCGAAGTGGTAAAAGATGCCTCATTAAACGAGCAACAACTAAGTTGCAACACAGACCTCCTTGAAGAAATAAGAGACGTGGCTTTGATCCATCTAGCCTCGTACCACCAGCAAGCTAGATCCTATTACACAAAGAAAGTCAACACTCACTGGTTTAACGCTGGATATTGGGTCTTGAAGGTCAGAATAGGAAATTTCTAGAAGCTAGACTCTAACTGGGTCAGACCCTATGAGGTGATCAAAGCACTCGACAATGGCGCATACGTTCTAAAAGAACTCAAGAATTGGAAGAGCCTACCTAACATATGGAATGCCCAGCATTTGAAGAAATATTACATGTAAGACATATGTAAATGCTTATATTGTTGAATAGCTCAATTCCAAAACAAATCGAGGTGTCTGCTACATATATTTACCCACTTCTTTGCTATTTACAAGGGTTTGGCCCCCAGCGCCAGACCCCTTAAGCTATTCGCACGAATAAAGATCGTATTGTGAGAATAAAATCGTGCAATAAAATGCTTGTTGATGGCTCGAGAAAACGTACGAAGAGGGATGAGCTGCACAATAAAATGCTTGCCAACTGACCTCATTAAAAATCGTACTGCGGGAATCATATCGTGTAATAAAATGCTTGCCGATGGCCCGAGAAAACGTATGATGAGGAATGAGTTGCGTAATAAAATGCTTGCCAACAAATCTTTCTAAAGATCGTTATGTGGGAATCACATCGCACAATAGAATGCTTGTTGATGGCCCAAGAAAACATACGATGAGGAATGAAATGCACAATAAATACTTGCCAACAGACCTTATTAAAGATCGTACTATGGGAATAAAAATCGCACAATAAAATACTTGCCGATGACCCGAGAAAACGTACGAAGGGTAACGGATTGCGCAACAAAACTTGCTGCTGACCCTCAAGAAACACTTGCACGATGGGGAAGAATTGAGTGATAATGCCCCCACCCCAGAGAGCACCTTAGCTATATATAAGCTAAAGGTAACCAGGGCTAGGGTCTACCCATTGGAAGTAGACCTTCTCCAGAGAACATCTTAGCTATGCGTAGGCTGAAGGTAAATGGGGCCAGGGTCTACCTATTGGAAGTAGACCCTATTGAGTCTGCCCATTGGAAGTGGACTTAGATAAGTTACGAAGGACACTAAGCGTGTAATCTTCCAAACACAAAGACGAAAGTCAAAACTAAATTCTGTTTATTGATGCTTAAATTACAGAGTGCGAGGTCGACAAGGACACACACCCAACATCTTTATTTGTCAGAAACAGGTTTGGACGGACTCATAAGGACACATCGGAGTGATAACGCCCTGTTTGCTCTCGATGAGAGCTGAGCCCATGCCTTTTCTTTTGCAGCGACGGGTCCAAGCAAGAATCGACCAACCCTTGGAGCTAGTTCCTGGCGTGATCCCATTTAGGGTCAGAGAAGTCCAACTATATGCGCAGATCAAGTTTTGCTAAGATAAGTCATAACAATAATTAAACATCCTCAGAGCTAGAACTCACATCCCGATCTCTGAAGTTAATCTCGTCAATCATAGCACAGAGAGGATTCACTAATAACTCTAAATCATATACGATTAGGCCAGATCCAGAGGTCGGCCAAACTACTAACAAGGAAATAGCATCGTATATGATATATGATCCTGACCATAAATGCGGGCAATAGAAAAAGAAAAAAAGAAGAAACATACGCCGTTTTTATTACTTAAATAGATGATTGCAATAAGGGTCAGCTTTACACTACACAGTTAGTATTTTACAAGTGCACAAAAGAGCAAGGGTCCCTAAATATCTTCGGTGGGGGGAGAGATGCCAGCTTCGACACTTGGCCCAGCTTTCGCAGGGAACGACATATCAGATTCTAAGTCGTCGCTAGACAGGATGACCATACTTGGCCCTCCACCAGTTAAAATGCCAGGTTTAGGCTGACCCTCAGGAACCTATGTAACTTGTTCTGGCAGATCAGAAGCAAGCACTATCTCTTTGGTGACTGAGGCAGATGTAGAGGGCCTGTCATTCTCTTCGTCAAGGATCTTCAGTACATCAGTAGGGTACACGATGTTAATCTCATCCCCTAACTGTTGCATATAGTACCCAATGGAGTAATGGTCCTTCTCGACCTCTTCTGCTCATTGAACTGGTCTAGCGTCCCCACCTCCGCATGGCCATCAAATTCTCTGTTCTCCCAGCCAGACTTATAGCTCTTTATAGAAAGAATGTCCACCTGCCTCTAGTACCTTATCTTCAGTTTCTTTGTACCTACTAGCCTATCTTTTAGCATTGCCAGCCTCAGTTTCACTTGTCGCTGTGAGAAGTTGATCAAAAGAGTGTTAATATCAGCAAGGTCTTCATGCGCTTGCGAGTTAGCTCCACGTGAGCTTCCATCAGTTTACAGTGATCCAAATAGAGATGTCGGATTACCTCGTTGGATCGATCGAGTCTGCACTGCAGGGAATGGGCCTCTGACTTAGCTTTCACTTCGACTTTCCTCGCCTTCTTAGCCTCGTCGATGGCTCTATCATGAACAATGAAAGCCAGCTCTATCTTGGCCCCTACGCTCTACAACTCTTACTCCTTGACCTTGAGCTCAGCTTGGGCTAACCTGGTAACTTCGGACTCTGAGCACAGACCTGGAACCTCAGCTTCGAGAGACTGGACCTTTCCCTCTGCCTCGGCTAACTTGGTGGCTAGCTCTTCACGTCTAGCCCTCTCGATGCTCAAGGCATGAGCCACCGTGCTGCTGACCCTAGCTTCATCCAGGCTCTAATACAGGCCGAAATCTACCCTCAACAAAGCAAGGGTGACCTCGCTCTACTCAGCCATTATAGCACGGGCACTCAGCTACCCGGTCAGCTCCCTAACATGAGAGGAATAGAAAGACTGAATGACAGCTAGCTACAGAATATAAAAAGGGGAGTTAGTATTCATAAAAGATATCGAAAGCATGGAGATGACAGCTAGACGAGCCAGACCTGTACAATGCTGTGACTAGCAATGAGACCTACGTTCTCCAGGGAGAGTGCCTCCAGAGTGCCTCCAGCCTGAACTTCGTGGCTGGACCCTCTCCCTAGGCATCATTTATGTCTGAGGAATGCAACTCCTCCCCACCAATTGCGAGGACACATTCTCCTCCTGCCAAGCGCACTCCAGTAGCTTCTTTTGACACTCCTGAAGTGGGGGTAGGGGAGGGGGTGGAGGTGGGGGCGGTAGCAGACGGAGCATCTCCAAGTGCACCTTCAGCAACAACTAGAGGTGGCACATCCTTAGCAGAAGAAGCCCCCACGACCACTGCTGCTTCAGCAGCCCCAGCCGCCACCTTACTTGGAAACCTGCCTGGTTGTAATTTTTTCGTCTTGTCTTGACCAACACGGTCAGACGGACTGCCGTGCACGGACCTCCTTCTACTCATGATGATCAAAATGCCCCATCATTATCACTGTCTGAAGAAAGGGCAGTTTTAATCTCTCTTCTCTGCCGGACTTTCCTCGCCCTTGGATGGGTCAGCTTTATGACCCCACTTCATAAAGACCGGGGGAGGGGAAGACAGGCGAGACTTCAGCCTGGGAACCCCTCCGCTGAGCTCGACAATTTCTCCATGGGAGCGAGCAGAACCTGACTCCGTGCTCGTCTTCGAGCAGGAGCTGGTGGCAGAAAGAGCCGACGCAACAAGCTCCCCTGGCAGGCTTAAAGGCGCCCCTTTGCCATACACAGTCTTTATGGCTGGAGTCTCCCGGATCGTGGGCCCGCCAAGCTCGAGAGAAGGCGCTACAAGCATATTATCCTCAGATACAAACAGACCCTCCAGCTCGTCATTCGAGCATGTTCTTAGGGTGATAACTCCCTGCCCCCGGCCTCGTCCTTAGAAGACACCACCAGACACCGACCGACGAGGACCTTGGAACAGGCTCTGTGGGCGACGGTACTCCCCTTGGCTGGGGAGGGATCTGCTGAAGGGCCAGCATCCGAACCTGTAGGAGCGAGCAATATGATTAAAACACAGTCATGACCTAATCGTTGGAGCCCTAGGGTACGAAACAAACTCACCCCTAACCCTCTTGGGGGCAGTGGCTTCCTCACTTCGGAACCTGATGCACTCTTTTGTCACAATTTTCACCGCCTCTTCGAGCTCATGACTGGTAGGTGCCACCAGGTCATTGGGACCTGCTAGATGGCTCGAGGCCGTAATCTGATGATCCACCATAGCAATATGATTTTGCTCATCCTGGCGAAACTGGTTCAGAGCTGAAGTGTCAAGTTGGCTTCGAAGGTAATTGGTTATGACCCACGTGTCCAGTGGAAAGAGGAGATGTGAGACCATTCTCGACATCATGTTCATCATCTGGGGATTCAGAACGGCCTGAATGTGTCGGCAATCCCCAGAGGATTCGAAGATGATGATCTCCTCTATCTCCTTGAGCCGCATCGCTGACGGCCATGACTTAAAGTTGTTTTCCTCCACAGAGGCTGTGCGAGGCCAGATATCGTGAGCAAAAATGGACAAAATGCACGTAGTCCCAAAAATCAAAACACAACTCAGTACTTACTTTGTAGAAAAAGTGGGAGAATTTAGAAACGCTCCCCGTTTACCCAGTGAGAGCACCACCCCCTCCGACAACGTACAACCTAGAGTGAGAATCCTATTGCTTGTCCGACCTCAGCAAGCCTTAAATAACGTGGTGCCTCGAAAGCGGCTGGTGGTAGAAAGTAGAGTAAGAGCTCTTTTTGGGGATGAGGGTGAGCTTGTAGGCATAGAAGACCACCTCAAGGTCGATATGCATATTGAGGAGGACCGATAGAGCAGAGAGCCACATTAGGATCATGACCCCGTTGGCATTCAACTGCATCGGGTGAATCCCTGTCAAGCTGAAGAACTGGTGGACTAGGGGAGGAAGGAGAAACCACAGCCACTCTAGGTGCTTCCTCCCCAAAATGATGGAGCCTTCGGGGGCGGAGGAATAAAGGTACCAGTCTGTCAGGCCGTTGACCCTTTGTAAGGTGACTCCACCAGGGAAGCAGAGCTGCATCCTTAGTGAGCCCAACTCAGAATCCATGACGGGGCGTAGTATCTAACTCTGGTTCGGAGCTATTATCATGAGTGAGATCAAAGAAAGCAAAAGTTCCGAGAAAAAGGAGGACTCAGAAAATCTAAGATTTGAGAAGACTGAAAATTTTGAAAGAAAGGAAGTAGGAGCACTTGGGGATTTCGGTAAAGTAAAAGATGAACACAAGCGCAGTTTTTTATAGAGGAGAAGCTGAGAAGTTTTCCCTGGAAGAGAACAGCGCGAGGAAATCAGAAGCGTTAAAATTTCGAAAAATTTGAAAAAGTTGTGGCACGGGTTGGCGTGCACCAATATCTGTAACTGGGGAATAATGATGGTAATGAGCCACGCGTACCCTTTGAATTGGCAGACTGGAGGTATGATGTCTGCACTTGATA
The DNA here is from genome assembly GCA_002914805.1 of Parasponia andersonii. Taxonomy (NCBI): domain Eukaryota; kingdom Viridiplantae; phylum Streptophyta; class Magnoliopsida; order Rosales; family Cannabaceae; genus Trema; species Trema andersonii. The sequence goes on along the minus strand of JXTB01000160.1, from coordinate 312,485 downwards.
GATGCGAATCCATCAAATAGGGAAATAGGGACAGTTGTGAGGCTCACTCCTAGATCGTGCACTATATGGATGGTTTAAGTGGCGGAATAGGTAATAGGGGACACACCGTTCGACACGTATCCAGAAGAATCGCTTAAAAGCCACATGAGTCGCACGTGATACGACATGGGCCCGTTGGTTGTCACAGGCTAGGGTCGAATCTATCCCAGACCCTAGACGGATTCAGCCCAATCTAATTCTTGCCTCGACAGCTGGAGGTCAGAAGCCTCGAGGGTCTTCTGCCAGAAGATCATTGGAGGCAGCGTGCTGCTCCAGATCCAGACATGGCATTTAATGCAATACTAGGTAGGTGTGCACAGTGGGCAAACCGTCATGACAAGATGCAGGTTGTCAAAGACTCGGCTCTGCCAGGCTCATACCATAGGGGACAGTGGAAAGCAGATCATAATTATGCAAGAGAAATTATGGTAGCCACAGCCCGTGATCTCCGGAGTAAGTCATAATGAAAAAAGGTACTCGATCTTAGAATTGAGAGCTGGTAGATTCTCGATTCTAGGATTATATATATATATGCCATACATCTTCCCGGTACAAGGGATATACATGCATAAAAAATTTATAAGCAAGAAAAAACTTAGTCTTTGTTATTAAATCTCGGGAGTAAATATCTAATTTAAGCATCGGAGAGTCTTTACAGGTGTCTGCCCCCGCCTCTTAGGTCCGACTTAAGATCAAGAATGTTCTGAAATAGCGAAGACACGTAGACAGTTGGTAAGAACAATACCAGTACTTATATATTTAACTCGAAATTCATCTACCTCGTGACGCATTCTTTTTTTAGTTTAGACAATTTTCTTCTTTATTTAAACTTTGCTTTTATTTATACATGCATATATATATATATAT
>JXTB01000160.1:270720-309028 GCA_002914805.1 Parasponia andersonii | reverse complement strand
AAAAAAGAAAAAAAAAAAAATGAAAGAGAGATTTGGTTATAAGGGCAAAGCGCCAAAGCCAAATGGGACTTTGGCCTTATTTACCAACCCCTTTCAATTTAGCACCTAAATTTCCGGTAGCTATGTCCCCAGGAATGACCTCCTCTCTGAGTGCCACGTGGCACCATAAAGAATCAATAAATAAATCGGGGTGGGCTGCTTTGATGTGGACAAGTATTCCACAAGTTTCACAACTATACATATTATACCCCATGGAGATAGAGAGGTCGTTCTCTTTCTTTGTAACGAATATTGCCATTCAACGCCCAACAAGTCGTGTCATTTCCTGATGCAGTGCTAGTACGTAGTGAAACATAAGAGCAAAATACAAAAAAGTCGGAGATAATTGATAATTAAAAAAATTATTTATTTCAAAATTTACCCCCAGATTAATTAACTTAAGAACAACCCCGCATTATTGTGACCAAAAATCACCCTAAGAATTGTTTGAAAATTTTGATAATTAAGACAAGTTCTAGTATGTTATTTTCGTTCAATTTAGGAACAAAAAATAAAAATGACACTTTAATGGTAGGACATACATACTAATAGGACACGTTTTGGATGTATATATCAGAATCGACTATATGCATACTTGATTGAATCCGATAAAAATTTTACTTCAAAAACGTGTACTTCTAATAATTCTTTTTTTCCCCCTCATGAAAGTATAAGGGTAATACACTCTAAATTCTCAAAAATCAGCTAAGCGTTTTGAAATCTAAAACTTTGCTCTAGTGAAATCAATTACATGTACACACTACTAGAGTTTTTTTTTTTTTTTTTTTAAAAAAATCTTACGGATCAAAACATTTACTTCCAATAAGGTATATGTATATATACATTTTTTTTTTTCAATTCCTCGTGAAAGTAAACTTTCTCCTATAAAAAATCAGCTAAGTTTACAAGCAAAACTTCTGTGCATGAAATCGAAAACCAAAACTCTGCTCTAGTGAAATTAAGACACGTGCTAATGATCATGTTGGACGTGTTCATAGCTGCGTGGTCCAAACTCAAGGGTAGGAAAATTAAAAGTTTTACCAAACAATCAATTAATTCGAAAACCAACTAGACACTAGTCTATAATACAAAGACTCTAGACGACATGCTTTGACAGCATCTATTCCACAAGCTTTAGCCAATATTGCAAGTTTCACAGTCACATAGATGTGATTGCATGCTCTTTCTCGAGTTAATTTGAGAAAGAGTTAGACCACATTAATGAAAGACAAAACAGCTCAGTAACTATAATTAGAACCCATATTAATAGGTCTTTCTTCTTTTGTTTTTTTTGGTCCAATATATATATATATATATAGTCGCCAATCTAATAGTTATTTTTTTTATTTTACATATGGTTAGGTATTTTTTTTAGTCATTGAATCACTATTAGACGGTGATTCGAAATATATAAAAAGACGTGCATTATTAATACTTCTTTTTTTCTTTTTATTTTTTATAATAAAAAAATATACATACTAAATTTTAAGTGTATATATATATATATATATTCTAACCTATTTTTCGTACAAGCTGTAGAGAAATGCCATAAGCTAAAGTTGGAGATGTCAGTGTACGTAGGACGATATAACAGTCTCCCCCCATTTGAAGATCTACAAGGATCTAGCGTGGCTACATCTATGTCTAGTTGCCTTCAAGTATTAATCAGTCTACACTGTGAACGACAACTCGTGCATCTAGTTGACTAAGGCAGGTACCAACTTTGGGTTAATATGTGCTGAAAATTAAAGATATATACCAGAAATTTTGTATGTTATTTATATAAGTAATAATATAGATAGATGATTTTTAAAGGAACATAACATATATATATATATATATATATATATATATATATAGAACCTAGAAAAACATGATCGCTAGGGAAGCCGTCGTTTAATATTCGATCAAAAAAATGTTTGAGCTTAATTACACAATAAAATAATTGACTTTAAATTAATCCTGTAGGTCAGTGTCTTGATAGCTGGATTATACTTTTAAATTGTTTGAGGTCTAGCTATGCAGTTATAGATAAGTAGGACTGGAATTAATTTCATAGGTTTCAAAAAGTTTAGCAATTAGTGTCGTCCTACAATTGAATGAAGCAGTATTCTCATCACCTTCAATATGATTAATATGGCCAGGACCAACTTTGGGTGTATACATGTTTAGATATGTTCCAAAAAGTTAAGAATTTTTAGTGTTATATTCTAACATTCTTTCTTCATGTGAGTTTTGATAAAACAATGCGATCAACATGGACCAAATCAAAATCAAACAAAAGGAACTTGACGTGAAAGTTTGTCATCAACAGAAGGATTACCAAATTCCAAGGGCGAAACTGATAAATTGATAATGAAAATATAATTGTTGTGCGGTCTAAAATCTATATGTTGGTCAATATCAAAAAGAAAAAATTAGCAATCGAATAAAGAAAAATTAGCAATCGAGTTGAACACGTCAAGTCGTATGTAAATTCTTCTGATCGAAGTGCGACCTCCTTTGGATGAGTTAAGTACAACCAGTATGAAAAAGAAACTAGATCAAGCTTCATCAAACGGGTAATCTGCAAAGAAAGGGAAACAAGTTTCTGAATGCAGATCGACCTATCTTTTCCTTTAAGTTATTACCCAATTATATTGTTACTCGAATTGTATTTTTTGATTACACACTTACCTATTTTCACAATTGGAAAACTGTGAGGGTGGCTCAATATTATTGTAAAAGAGGACTAGGCTACATTCTGTAACTTTCTCTCGATTCTCACCTTGAGACTTAATGAAACTCTTGTAATTCTCTAGAAAATAGTGAAGAACAGTGGATATAGGCTCATCTTTTTTGGGGCTGAACCATTATAAAATTATTGTCTCCTTATTTGCTTTGATTTATCAACCCTTTTCAAACATAAGCCACATTTTGTAAATTTCCTAAATTCATTGTTGACAAAACTTCCGTCAACAATTGACATTAGAAGGAGGACTATTCTAGCAAAAAGTTTGTCAATTTCGCTTCTTCAACAATGACAAACACCAGAAACACTACCAGAAATGTCAGAACTAGCCAAAACCAACCCTAAAGCACTGCTGTTTTACAAGTCGATCTTGCTTAGGATCAGCCTGCCGTGACCATATCAGAAAATATTGTCCAGAGACAGGATTGCGTAGAGGATGCACTGGTAAACCTTCAGCAAATCATTAATCAGATTAATGATTCTCTACGACGACTTGCTGAGGGACAGATGGTGACTCCACTACAGCACAAACGTCCTAGAAATCATCCTGCTCAATTACCTGAGAGAGGAATTCAGATCCTAAAAACAAGGAACCACGATCAGCACAGATCCCAACAGGAGCGTCATGGAGATCGCACCTCCAAGTGAAAAGGCAAGGTCGTAGACTTGCCTCAGGAATCTAGTATTGAGAGTTCAAGCACTGATCGTAATCGTAGATAACCTTCTCAGAGAGTAACTATCAATCGTGATTGTCTAAGTAACGAGCAAAAATGTCAATCGAGGAGTGTCTTTGAAAGGATTAGTAGGGAGTCGAAATAGAATCCTGCAGACCTAAGACAACACTTAGAACAATGACGTAGTCATGAGCGATCCATGTTATATCATAATGACCGAAGTCGATCTCGTCGTACTATTACATTGGAATCTTCACAAAGGTCGCAGCAGACCCTGCCTGATCAGTCTGCCTTATATCGTGATAATGACCAAAGGCCACCCTTGCCACTAGTAAGAGATAATGCTCTTCCTCTAAACATCGATGTTCATAATTTGAGGATCGCATTAGATGTACTTACTGGCTGGGACGATGAGCTCACTGATGGGTATCGTCAATCGCTATTCAACGAGGAAATTTGAGCTGTTGCCTTATCTACTGGATTCAAACTTCTCACCATAATCACTTTTGATGGGAAAAATGATCCACAGGATCATATGGATCACTTCAGTGACCTGATGGAACTCTATCGTGTTGATGATCTTGTACGTTGCAGATGTTTTGCTGTAACTCTCACAAGAGCAGCGAAGAAGTGGTTCCAAGGACTTAAGTCTGGTTTAATCTCGTTCTGGCAACAACTTCAGACTGCGTTCTTGAGGTAATTCTAGGTTGCGAAGAATTTTACTATTTCACTTGTCAGTCTGTCAGCTATTCGGCAAGGTCCGGAGGAAACTCTATGATCTTACCTCAACCACTTTACCTCAGAGTTGGCAAAGGTCAAGAACCCATTTGAAGACGGAGTTTTAACTCTAATGATGGTTGGGATGTGACCGGAGACTAAAATCTGGGAAGAGTTACTTGAGCGAGAATGCAAAACCCTTGAAGATTTCTATCGAAGAGTTGGTCAGCATTTAAGTGTGAAATCTTCACCCGAGAATCTTCATAAGGCTAAGAAGGAAGGAGGAAAAGATGCTACTAAAGATACAACCACGACCAATAATAATAATAACAAGAAGTCAAACAAAAGGAATAACGAACAATCAACTGAAAACCAGCCCAAACAGAAAAAGCAGGAGATTCTAAGAGCTCCCATGAGATTCAACAACTATACTGAACTGAACGCACCCATAGATCATATATATGCGGCCACGAATCAGCAAGAGCGAATTCGTTAACCGAAACCGATAAAATGGGATAGAGCGAGCCGTGATCCCAACAAGTTTCGCCGGTATCACAATAACATTGGACCTGATATCAATAACTGCCATGCCTTGAAGGATGAAATCAAAAGATTAATTAAAAAAGGACGGCTGCAGCAGTATACTAGGCTGAACAATGAAAGGCGAGAAGAAAACCAACAGCGACCTCCAAAAATTCAATGCGAAGTGCGAACTATTTTTGGAGGACCGCATGTTGGTGGAGATTCGAAAAGGGATTAAGATAGGTATGCAAGAGAAGCTTGACAGCAACCATTGACCAATGTCATGCACCTTGAGCAGTGACCACAAAAGCTTCAACGGGTACCGGATATGGATATTACCTTCACGGAGTAGGATACGAGAGAGGTCCATTACCCGCAAAATGATGCATTGGTCATAAAGATCAACTGTGAAAGTACGCAATTATGGCGAGTATTGATCGATAATGGAAGTATTATCAACATCTTGTACTATGACACCTTCAAAAAGATGGGGTTAAGTGAAAGCGACCTAAAGTCTGCTGTCACTCCACTCTATGAATTTACTGGTAATAGCATAATGCTTAGGGGTATGATTGAGTTAATAGTCAACGTTGGAACTTATCTTAGTGTTTTAACGGTAATGACCCAATTCTTGGTTGTAGATTGCTCCTCTGCATTCAATGCTGTACTAGGAAGACCAACAGTAAGGGAACTTCGAGCAGTCACTTCAATCTACCACCTCGCTATGAAGTTCCCGACTCAACATGGAGTAGGCAAAGTGTGAGACAACCAATATGAGATGCAGAATTGTTATAATAATTTTTTAAAGCTTGCATCAAAAGATGTGGCACCTCGCACAATGATGGTCCAGCTACAAAACGAAATGTCAAGTGAAGCGTCAATTGAAGACCTCGACCCTCAAGAAATCGATAGAGAAGTCAAGACTGGACCTATTGAAGACTTGGAAGATTTGTCGATTGACAAGTCTTTGAAGGTTCTAAAAATCAGAGCGAAGCTTCAAGAACCCATGCGAGCTTTATTGGTTGCTTTTCTGAAATCAAACTTGGATATCTTCGTATGGTAACATTCGGACATAACGGAGATCGATCTAAATATCATGTGCCATCGCCTTAACATAGATATAACAAAGAAGCCTGCATGATAGAAAAGAAGAGCCATGAATCCAGAACGCTACGTCGCATTGAAAGAAGAGGTAGATAAGTTGCTCGAAATTGGATTCATCAGTGAATCTTCTTACCCGAACTGGCTTGTAAACCCAGTTTTGGTAAAGAAACCCAACGGGAAGTGAAAAACTTGCATCGATTTCACTGACCTAAACAAAGCATGCCCGAAGAACAATTTTCCCCTTCCAAGAATCGACCATCTTGTAGATGCGACGTCGGAGCATGAACTCTTAAGCTTTATGGATGTGTATTCTGGATACAATATGATGAGGAGCATACCTCGTTCATCACTGATCGAGGATTGTACTCTTACAAGAAGATGCCCTTTGGACTCATCAACGCAGGAACGACTTATCAGCATCTTGTCAATATAATGTTTACAAAACAAATTAGCAAGACAATGGAGGTATATGTTGATGACATATTGGTAAAGTCGAAGAAAGCTGAAGATCATGTCAAGCACCTTGATGAGATGTTCAAAATTCTTTGGAAATATCAGATGAAGCTGAACCCTCAGAAGTGCGCATTCGGAGTAGGATCTAGAAAAATCCTAGGTTTCATGGTCAATCAGTGAGGCATCGAAGCTAACCCTCAGAAGATACAAGTACTAATTGACATGAAATCCCCTCGCAAACCCAAAGATGTGCAGAGCCTGGCGGGAAGAGTGGTTGCACTGAGTCAATTTATATCCAGGTCAACTGATAAATGCCAACCATTCTTCGAAGTATTGAAGGGTTCGAAGAAGTTCGAGTGGAAAAAAAATGTGAGCAGGCATTCCAAGAATTAAAAAATAACTTGGATTCTCCTCCACTCTTGTCGAAGCCAAACCTAGGGGAAGAGTTATACTTGTATCTCACTGTTTCCAAATATATGACAAGTGCTGCATTAATTTGAGAAGAAGAAAATATACAGTGACTTGTATATTACGTAAATAAAAGATTACTTGATGCCGAAACAAGATATCCAGAGATCGAGAAGTTGGCATTAGCACTCATCGTTGCATCCAGGAAGCTTCGACCTTATTTTCATGCGTACTCCATCAAAGTTTTCACGAATTTCCATTAAAACAGGTTCTGCAAAAACCTGAGGCTTCAGAACGATTACTTAAGTGGGCCGTTGAGTTGAGTCAATTTGACATCAATTTTCGACCTCGCACTGCGATTAAAGAACAAGCTCTCGTAGATTTTATTGTAGAGTTTACATATGATGTCAATCTTCCCATAGAAATGATCGAAAAACCTGTTCTAGATTTATCAAGATTGTAGAAACTTTATATCAATGGATCATCAAACGAGAATGGAGCCGGTGTGGGCCTAGTGCTAATCAGTCCTGAAGGGCATAATATTCATTGTGCATTTCGCTTCAAATTTCCAGCATCGAATAATGAGGTAGAATATGAAGCATTGATAGCTGGGCTAAAACTCGTACAAGAAATGAAGGTCTAGATGATTGAGGTATACAGTGATTCCCAGTTGGTCGTTTGTCAAGTGATCGACGATTATCAAGCAAGAGGAGGGAGAGTGATGGCTACTTACAGGAGGTACAACAACTATTCTCGACATTTAGTATTTATAGCGTTCAACTTCTTCCTCGTATTAAGAATACTTGAGCAGATGTTCTAGCTAAGCTCGCCTCAATGAAAGATGCAGAATTATTAAAGGTGGTTCCTATCGAATTTCTTGCAAAACCAAGTATCGAAGTAGAGCCCCAAGTGACCATGCCTGTTGACAAAAAACCATCATGGATGGTTCCTATAATGAAGTATCTACAAAATGGCAATCTTTCTAAAAATAAAGACGATGCAAAGTGACTTCAGATGAAGGCAGCTCGCTATATCATCTATGATGGGAAGCCTTATCGAAGAAGTTTTAGCTCACCGTTATTATTATGTGTTGATGAAAAAAAAATACACTATATTATGAGGGAAATTCATGAAGGAATATGCGGAAATCATTCAGAGGAGCAAGCAGTTGTGAACAAGGTTCTCAGACAAGGGTTTTTTTGGCCAACTATAAAGAAGGACACAATGGAATTTGCCAAGAGGTGTGACAAATGTCAATGATTTGCAACTGTTCCTAGAATGCTACATGTTCCTCTAACTCCAATGACTAATCCATAGCCATTTTCAGTATAGGGAATTGATATTATCGGAATACTTCCATTGGCATGAGGTGGATTGAAGTATGCAGTGGTCGCAGTCGATTATTTCACCAAGTGGACAGAAGCTGAAGCCTTGAGTACCATTTCCGCAAAGAAGATGATAGATTTTGTTTACAAATCTATAATCTGTCGTTATGGTATACCACATACTATAATTTTTGATAATGGGAAACAATTTGATTGCGATGAATTCCGTAACTTCTGCAACAATTTAGGCATCAAGAAGAGCTTCTTCGCTATTGTTCATCCACAAGCCAATAGACAGGTTGAAGCTATAACCAAGATACTTAAACAGAACCAAAAGACAAAGCTGGAAGAGCATAAAGGAGCTTGGCTAGAAGTGCTTCTTGAAGTATTATGAGCTTATCACACCATTCAATAAACCACTACTGGAGAAAGTCCATTCTCTTTAGCTTATGGATACGAAGCAATGGTGCCAGTAGAAATTGGTGCGAGCTCTCTACGACGATCTGCTTATGAGCAAGATCAGAATAATGCACTGATGAGGATTGAGCTCGATCTTTTGGAAGAAAGGCGCGAGCAATCTCATCTACGGATCGCATCATATCAACAGTGCACTGCTCAATATTATAATTCTAAAGTCAAAAGCAGGGAATTTAAAGTTGGTGATCTTATTCTTCGACAAGTTCTACCTAATAGTAAAGAGCACAGTGCTGGTGTATTTGGACCTTCTTGGGAAGGACCATATATTATTGACGCCGTCATTCGACCTGAGACATACAAGTTAGCTCGCACTGGTGGACAAAAGATCGAGCATGCTTGGAATGCAGAATAACTTCGTCGCTATTATTAATAAATCTTCATATATATCTTCATATATTTTCAACGACCTGGGGGGCATCTTGTCATTCATCATCATTCATCAATAAAGAGGTCATTTCTTTGGTTATTACTTCGATTTTATTTGGTTCATCTTTTATAGTTTTATGGCAGTCTTCGAACACCATAAAACTCGGGGGGCAGTAAGATCAGAATGTTATCTCCTACTTGCTTCCTAAGGGACTATGCAAATGTTCATTTAGAGGGGTTGGAATTTTAGATCGTCGAATTTCTAAAATTTCTTAAAATCTTAGGATTTTCTCCTCGCTTCATGCCATAGCATGTTGCATTACGAAATTTCCCTCTTCGAACAACAAAGTAACTAAGCAAAACATTATTATTCGATGTGATATATTGCTATATTCTATTTTGTCGTGGAACTTTTGAAAAATAGTATTGAGTTCGCATCACTCATATTTGTTGTTTTCTTAAGCGACCTAACCTATCCTAATATTTAAAATCCGTTTTAAGTTAGTTGGATTCGAATCGCAATAGTGTACCAATCACTCACCTAGTGATTGACTACTTGGTTAAATTATGCATCTTTATATTACAATGCAATGTGTTTTAATTGTTTTGCAGCAATAAACATTTGACAAAGCTCATAATTAAAACTCGCACCCGTATGCAAGCAAAATATTACAAATTTTTTTTTGCTTCTTCGGTTTCCTTTCAACTCTGGACAAGCTCGACCACATCTTCACCGAGGATACAAAAGTCAAAATCCAGATGCTCGTAGAAAATATTGTATATAATGGTTGACGAGACGATGTCACTGGCCTTTTCTTCGAGCTCCTTGCCTTCAGTGGCCTTGAACTCTTCTACAGCTTTGCGAGCCGACTCTTCTGTCGCCTCTTTTAGAGTTTCCGAATGCTCAGAGATGGGTTTCTCAAGTTCTTTGATTCTTTCCTCGAGCTTCTCCTTTTCGAGCTTTTCCTTGGCCAGATCCTCGTGTAGCTGCTGCTTCTCCAACTTGAAGGAGTTTTTCTTTTCCTCGCGAGTCTTCTTCAAGTCCTCGAATGCCTGGGCCATTTCTTCGACCTTTTTGCCCTTCTCTATGCATTCAAGGACCGGGTCATATATCAAAACAGCAGCTGCAGCAGTCTAAAAATATAACGCACATCAGTACAAGAAAAGTGTGCTGAAGAGTAAAGATAGAAGATGCTTACGTTTGCCAACATCCTCATTGCAGCACTGAAAGTGACCTTGGTTGGCCGTTGCTTCATCCTCTCCCAACCATCCGCAGAAGTGAAACGGTCGATAAAAGCCGCTCTCAAGCTAGCTTTTTCTGGCAGTTGGTGAAGGAGTGCGAAAATCTTCTCGTCCTTGTTGGCCTGGCTCGGTCCCCCGGAAGAAGTGGCTATATCCTTGGATGGCTCAGGCTAGCTCGCAATTTTAGTAGGCTGAGGAGGAGGTGAGCTTATAAGGACATCCTTGAATGCGACTTTTCGCTTCTTTGAGGTGTCGACCTTCTCTTTCCTTTTTGTCGAGGGGGGAGGTGTGCTATCTGGTGTCTTATACTTTGCCATTGACCCCAGTGTTGAAGGGGGTACCCATAGTCCGCTGCTGATTGTCATTTCTATACAAATATGATTAGTTAACATGCGAGATATATAATGCGACAAAGAGAAGGAACAATAGAAAAATTACCTTCTTGCTATTGAGAAATTGGTGGCGATGGAGCTTCTGGAGAAGGTGGTTCTGGGACAGTAGGAGAGACAGGTGCTTTTTGTTTCCCGAGTTTAGAAGATGAGGCACCCGCTTCTTTTTGTTTCCTCTACTTCTTCTTCGAGCTCGAGCGTTTAGTTAGATGATTAGCAGAATATGGAAGAACGGCTCCCTTTGGGAACAGTCTGTAAGCGACTAGGTTTTTGGTTTTCCCAAGCTTCTTCCAATCAAATTCTTTGATTAGAAGGTCGTTTATTTTGTACGCTCTTGCGAGCTGCTCTTTGAAGAGTCCTGAACGCTCCCTGTTATCTACGATGACATACAAATGCGATCAGATTGATATATTTATATAGAAAAAGCTATAAGCTGAAAGTTACCTATCAGGGTTTTAAAGGAAGCCATTATCTGTGTAGTCAAAGTGAAAAAATAGATTTTTCCATTTTCCCATGTTGTTGCGGACTCTATGGATGGTTTTTATTGCTTGATTCGATCACTTGCTCGCATAGAAGAAGCTGAAATCTGATGGATTCGACTTCACTTGGTAGAATCAAGCGAATTCTTTAGGTATAGGGGATTTTAGACCTAATTTATGGTATAATATGTACAAACCTACCATGTATCTATATGTATTTGGGGTTAGTTGAAAGGGGACAACTCCATAATAATCGACGATCGATTTGATATATAGATGAAGTGGGAGGTGCATACCATATCTAAGATCTACGTCTGAGAATGAGGCGGTTCCACGAGGAGGTGTGTGTGGTCAATTAAACTCTGTGGGTAGGCAAAGGGGGACATCGATTTTGTAATCGCATATGATTTTTTCGAGCTTGTTTATTGTACAGCTCGTCTTTATATCGGTACATGACCAGTCTCCTTCTACATAGTTATAACCCTTTGTGAATGCAGAGGCATCCCTAATGTTCTGAGGCTATTGGTCTTGAGGAAGGTCGCCTATGCGATGACTACTTTGCCTAGCCTTGGTTATTTCTACTTCAGGTTGTGGCTCAAGATAGTCTTCGAGATTTATAGAGCTAATGCTTGTATTGGAGAATGACGATTCCCCTGAGAACGCATTCCCTTCCCTAAGTTCCTTGCTACTAGATATCTGAAAGAAAAAATATAGGATGTATTTAGTCCTATGCGAGCATCAGGTATCCTTATTATATGCGAGCAATTTGGGGCCACAAACCATAGGATTGCACCGACAACAAGCTATTTATCGAATTTTTTCTAATCAATCTATGGATTCGTCAAAATTTGTTCGAGTAACTCTTCAATAATTCGTCACTCGACTTGTTTTGATTTTCAAACGTCAAGATTTCAGATCTTAGATTTCTCCTATAGGTTCATCTATCAATCATCTAAAAGTAATTTATTCGTCAAATTCATAGAGAAATTTCGAGATATGCCCATTTTCAGTTCATCTGAATATGGTGATGAGTTTATGTTCAGATTATTCGTGCTCTACGGATCATCTTTCTATTTCTAAAAATAAGCTCTGTGTGAGTTCTCTGGTCCTATGAAAATCGAAAAACAATGATTTTTTAAATAAAAGAGAGAGAGAATATATGCTAACCTTTTTTCGGAGACTAAAAAACTGAGATGTTGCTTGAGGGATTTTAGTGATGACTTTTCCAGAAAAGATGATGAATTTGTGCGAGTTGAAAAGCGAATAGGGGCACTGAGAGGATTTCTGTCTTATGGACGTTTTGGATTTCAGAAGAAATAGAAGAAGAAGAGGACAGATGGATTCTTGATGTATATTTCAAGTATCATCAAATCATAGTCATAAATCAAGGCATTTAATTTTCGGATCTAATGGCCCAAATTCATGCTGGAGTTACTTTTTGAAATTAAATGAATATTTTTCGAAAATTTGAAGAGTCTTAGTTTGAAATATCTCGATTTGAAACAACAGCTGACTCATTGCTATCATCGTATCTGCTCGAAAAATGGAAAAGTCTCCTTAAACTTTGCTAATCTCCTGAGAAAAGGTGACACGTAGTTACGTCTATCAGGAAAAAGTACGCGTGGTTCTGGAAAGATAGGATTTAAGAATTGGTGACTCTTCAAGGGTTTCAAGGTGACATCATAATATCACATTCTTAAGCTCGCACTTACCAGAGAAGAAAGCCCCATTTTATCCTAAAGAACTAATGGAGTTGGGGGGCAATTGTTGTGCGGTCTAAAATCATTTGAAACAACAGCTGACTCATTGCTATCATCGTATCTGCTCGAAAAATGGAAAAGTCTCCTTGAACTTTGCTAATCTCCTGAGAAAAGGTGACACGTAGTTACGTCTATCAGGAAAAAGTACGCATGGTTCTGGAAAGATAGAATTTAAGAATTGGTGACTCTTCAAGGGTTTCAAGGTGACCTCATAATATCACATTCTTAAGCTTGCACTTACCAGAGAAGAAAGCCCCATTTTATCCTAAAGAACTAATGGAGCTGGGGGGCAATTGTTGTGCGGTCTAAAATCTATATGTTGGTCAATGCCAAAAAGGAAAAGTTAGTAATCGAGTTGAATGCGTCAGGTCGTATGTGAATTTTTTTGATCGAAGTGCGACCTCCTCCGAATGAGTTAAATACGACCAATATGAAAAAGAGACTAGATCAAGCTTCATCAAACGGGTAATCTACAAAGAAAAGAAAATAAGTTTCTGAATGAAGATCGATCAATCATTCTCTTTAAGTTATTACCCAATTATATTGTTACTCGAATTGTATTTTCTAATTACATACTTACACGTTTTCACAATTGGGAAACTGTGAGGGTAGCTCAATGTTATTATAAAAGAGGACTAGGCTACATTCTGTAACTCTCTCTCGATTCTTACCTTGAGACTTAACGAAACTCTTGTAATTCTTCAGAAAATAGTGAAGAACAGTGGACGTAGGCTCATCTTTTTTGGGACTGAACCACTATAAAATTTTTATCTCCTTATTTGTTTTGATGTATCAACTATTTTCACACACAAGCCACATCTTGCAAATTTCTTAAATTCGTTGTTGACAAAACCTCCGTCAACAGTAATCAATTTATAAAGCAAAAAACATAATATTTTCTCGTAAGAGAATGAGCACCACAATTTGACAGAGTTTTGGTAGTAGAAATTGTTACTGTTTTTCCTTCGTAGGGTCCCCTTATTGAGGGTGATCTAGAGTGTTAATTTCCTAGTCTAAATGCAAAATTAAAACAAAGAGATAAAATGCAAATCAACACTTAATGCACGAAATCAGGAAATTACCCCATTAAATGCCAAGGGAAATCTTCAGTTCAAATGGTTTCATTTTGTGTCTCTTCAATATATACTCTCAATCAGGATCAATATATCATAGTGTGTCTCATTTTGAAAGGCTCAATTCTTAAATACAAGATGGTCTGGCCAGGTATTTTTTGTTCGATTTCTCTTTGTAGTTTCCTCTGGATGGAAACGAAGTATCAGTACTCTCCGTTAATGGATGAAACATCAACTGTAAAAGAAAAGGAAAAGCTCGGTTGACATACAACACGACAAACAAGCATTAGGTGCCACTACTGATCGCTCCACTTGAATATTTCTGGAATAAGTGCTTATTTACCTTTTTTCTTTTTTTTTTTTTTAAAATAAAAACTTTGTACTATATCTATAACTGGACATATTAACGGTAAAAGATTTGAGAGAAATGTTAAAAATATTACATATCACCGTTGCAAAGTGGTAATATACCAAAGTGGCCACACATAATAGTGCATGACTTGGTTCAGCTGGGATCACCATCGATGATGAATACTAAATATCGTTTTTTGCTTTTTTCTTTTTGTATTAAGTTGTAGTAGAGACTAGAAACTGCTTCTATAACTATGGGAAATTGATGGGAAATGTTAGAAATATTGAAACCTTTTCCACAACCAAATGTATCCATATGGAAAGAAACAGAGAGAAAACATATTCATACTTCTTTTCTTCATAGATCGTATATCTCATATCAATGATTCATGAACCTGCAATCCAAAGATGCCAAGTATTTCTTTAGTCCCCACCAACTATAATGCCTCATAACTCGTACAAAACAATAAAAAAATAATAATAATAACAAATAAAAAACAGAAACACTCTCATACAAAACAAGAATGTGTATTAATGTAGGCCCCGTATTTGTAGAAACAAACCGTTCTAAAAACGTTTGGCAAATGTCATGTAGATCGGCTACAAATTATTCGAGAACTAGATAAACAAAAATTAAATGAAATGACACCGTAAACACTCACTCCTATAAAAGAATAATTTTCTCTAAACATATAAATGCTGCAACTTCTTTCTTTAACCCATTATTTTGTAATTATAAGAATTAAATGCGTCAGTCCCGGAGTTCCAAGTCAAGTACAAGTATGACACAAGATCTCCTCACTATACCATAACAAGATCTCCTCACTATACCATAACCCCGAGGGAACATCTCTGATATCCATGGCCACAGCAACTCTTTGGGATTTTGAAGATAAGAAAAAGGTTTATCCTAAAGCCTTTTTAACTCAGAAATACTCTGCTCTTCATGATTCTATCTACCTCAACTACACTCAAATGTCTAATCCCATTCTGCTTCATCCATTTCTCCGATCCTGCCAAATCATTTTTAAGTTGCTTTTCTGACATTTTCAACAGCTTCAAGCCCTCACTAGCTTTTGGAAAGAAGCCTTCGGGCCTTAGACACCAAGCTCTAAACACACCAAACAAAACCTCCAATTCACTACCAAACCTCTCAACTCCACCGTTATAAAACTTCACATTGCTCAAAAGGATACCATTGAAAATCAATCGATCTATTCCAGCAGCCAAACTTCTCCACAGCCCAATAAAGTCTTTCCCATTCAAATTGACTTCCAGCACCGACATTTTTCCTTGCAGATAATCAAGAGCACCAACTAATGACTTTGAAATGGTCCAACCTTCTTCACTTTTTTCCTGCCACTGCCTCTTGTTCTTCATATAATCTCGACATAGAGCATCAAAACCTCTCAAAATTACAACATATAGCTTTTCAACCCACTCTACTCTAAATGCCTCCAACTTTCCAGTCTCCGCATCGAATATACCACTTTCAAGCCCTTCAACCAATCCTATACCATCTTCATTCTCCCTAAAAGATTCTTCCAATTGATCACCCCGAGTTGATCCTAATTCAAGAAAAAAAACATCCTCACACCATTCCTTTAGTACAGATTCCAAGTTGCGAGCAGCATTAATGGAGTTTGCAACTTTGATTAGGGCATCATCATCTGTCAAGGCAGTCAGACCTTCAGCTTCTTGGCACCTGAGAAGCAAGCAGTCCAAAAATTTTTGTAAGATAGGGGCACCAGCTGATGTGAGAAACCTCGACCTAAAAGATGTCTTAGGTAGTGACCGACAACGATCAACTACAGATGAAAAGTGCCGAAGAAAGGCACTAGAAATCGCACAAGCTTTATAATCTTCAGTATTAGATGAAACGCTTGCCCCCTGAACCTTCATTGTCCAATTTTTCTCATCATCACACTGAGACTTCAGCTTATTTAGCACGTCGCCAAACTCTATCTCAGCCCATAAGTCAAGCCAGTCAGGCCGATCACAGAAAACAGACAGAGAAGAAATCTTCTGCATGTTTACATCTTCCTGAAATGAAAGCAAGATTCCAGAATGCTCCAACAGAGACTTAATCTGTTTATCAAATGATAGCATCAAGTCAATAAGATGAAGCCATGATGTTCTAGCCTGTGATTGAGTACCCATGTTATTCTCTTCATCCAATTGAGTAACATACTTTGGGAAAATTTCTTTTGCCAAGTAAGTTGATAAGGAGGATACCATTGCTGAAATCCATTCTTCCCTGCAACTATACCCAGATAACATTGCTTCATCAACCAGTGGTTGTAACAGTTCATCCATAGAGTCTACATAATCCCTGGTCATTTTATAGACAAGAGCAAAAATGAATTCTGGCTTCTCAGCCCACTTTGAGAAATGGCGTTGGGATGCCAAGGATATAGGATTTACCAGCTCCTCAATCACCCAAAGTGGTTGGTGCAGAGCAACTTCCCTACTATAGCCTTCAAGTTGCCGTGATTTTCGTCGCCTTTGCAACTCCTGTAGACTGCACAAAGCGAAAAAGTTTTCACAGTATTGATGTTTGAGGTCCCCTTGCATTGTGAAAAGTGGATTTAGGACTTTGGTTGTATTTGGAGCCACAGAAGTAAAAGATGATAGTGGTGGTGGCCACCCCAGGGAAGCAAGAAGTGCTCGATGATCTGCAATTGCCTGTGGTCTTAGAATGGCCAAAGCTCGATCTACTCTGTGGTCAACTGCTGAAACAAGACGCCCCCACTGAGGGTGTGATTTTGTAACCGAAGTTAGAATGTCTTCTGTCAGTTTCAAAGTATTAATAGCGCGCTGGCGCATATCCTACAGTAATGGAGAGTTCACGAAGTATAATTAAAGGCCTGAATACATAATACGATAATAATAAGAAAATCAGTTTGCTGTTAACAAACTTTGATTACTCACTTCTGAGTCCCGTGTCGCGAAATACTTCTTTAAGTTTTTTTTCATGGTTGAAGATACAGCATCTTCAATGTCACCAATCAAAGTATCAAGCTTCAATGCGGTCTCTAAAAGATACAAAAAGACTAAAATGAGAAAACACATAGAAACAAGGAAAATACAATAACACAAACCTACAAACAAATTTAGCTAACAGCATTCATGAGCCTTGGGGGAGAAAGAACGCACAAGCTACTTGGACACTGATACCAAATATAAATTACGACTTCCAAGCAAGATTATAACAAAATAAAATAAAAAAAAAAATTGAGAACCTTGAGCAAGAAACTTAAATGGTGACATGGTAGTATTTTACACAATTCTTTAAAAGACGAAGTGTTCTAGAAGTACACATAATTGGAATATTAAGCATGCAAGCTTTTTTACCTGCGCTTGTATGATTTATGACCAATAACTCCACTATTCTGGCCAAATCTTCCAGTCGAATTTTTATCAAGATAATGTGCATATGCCCCTATCAATATTTGACACTCAACCTTGGAAACCCAGCATCTCTAGGCTGATGGTAAAGCAAGTGGTAATCTTACCATCTGTTCTCTTCAATTTTACCTTTATCTCAGTTTGCTAAAATTCCCCCAAGTTTTCAAGGACTTAAATTCTTCCTACTTATAATCTGTGTTGGTGGTGTGGTTAGTGTCTAAAGGCTGGATGAATAAACCCTGTGTTGAGTTGAAGCTCAGTCTTCGGTCACTGGAAAAAATCTATAATCATTGATTGACAGTTCCATCCTAACACATACAATAGCTTTTGTGTGTGTGTTCATATGCTTCTTTCTATGCTTTTGACTTTTGACTTTTGAGCAATGACATAGCACGAGCAACTACTCCAAGAGAACAAATAATACGACTATGAAATGAGAAACGAAACAAAATGATCCTACTTTTTCATGAGTAACTGCAAATGGAAGACAGGGTAAGAAAAACAAGATGGAAAGACATACGGACAGAAAGAGACTTCCATTACAATGGTGATAGACAATCTAGTAATAAAAGTAAAACAACTGAAAGCAATAAGCCGAGGTACGGTGCTTCTATTTCAACAAGGGAGCTTTCAATTGAAACCAAATACAATCTCAAACATGTAGATGATATAGATATTGCAAGAAACCAAAGTATATGGCCTCCATTTCCAAACAAAAGGGCATTAATTTCTTAAGTGGAAAGAGCATTACAATTCCTTCCTGTATGTTTTGTTAGATACCCAAATGATCAAAACCAAAGAAGAACACGAAGAAAAACCCAACGCCACGCCATACATGCTTTACAGACTTTAGCCATTTCCAATCTAAATTTAACGACCATAGTTGTTCTCACTATCAATTGCAGTCATTTCTCATACTCTAATACTCAAAGAAACTGTGCAAGAAACTCACCAGCATACATCCGAACCGTCTCGAGCCTCGCCACTTCCTTCGCCAATGCCGGCAACTCCTCCCCCAATATCTTCTCCGTTCTCCCCTTTCCCTCGCCCCCTTCCCCATCTGTAGACGAATACCAGTAACAAAATCACACAAACAACCATCAAACACTACAAATTCTCACCCAAAATCACCACAATTCAACAATACCTGGCTCAGAAGAACCCTGAGAGCGAGTCGAGGATCCGAGACCAATCAATTGGCCGTTGATTTCGCTTAAGAGGGAGTGGATTTGATCGGAGAGCGAAGCGTAAGCAACCAGGGTTGCTCCGAGGCTACGATTCAGGTCAACTAGGGTTTGATCCAAATCACCGCACTGCGATTGGAGCTCCGAGACGAGGCTCGGAGCTCGGCTCAGAGTCTCAGCGGTGTGGAGGTTGTCGTTGAGGAAGGAGAGTACGGAGGGAGAGAGGTTCGAGGCGGGAGGCAGACTTGGGACGAGCGAGCCCATGGTTTCATGCCATTGAAGTTGGAATCTTCGATCGTTCGCTGGTTGGTATGAGTGGGAAATTTGAAGCAAGTGTGAGGGTATTTTGGAGATTTAAATGTGAATAATATTATGTGAGATGGTGCTCTGCTTCCATGAAAAGAAGCTTGGAGATTTCTTTCTATCTGAGTACAGTGTCAACTGTCAGCGACCCGAAGGTTTTGATTCTCGTGATGTGATCTTTGGGCCTGGGCCACTGGACCTCGAAGGCTCTCTCGCGAGTAGTTTGGGCCCAATGTTTGGTTGACTTGGGCTAGGATATAGATAACCGGTTGAGTATTCATAAGAACTGGCCTTTTTTAAGATCTATTCAAATAGTGGCCCTTTTTCACTTAATAAATGATTGTTTCGTAATTTTATTTTGATAAATGACCTTTTTTCAGTTTATGTGTTTTTATAAAACAAATCTATTTTTGAGAAAATAAATCAATTTTTAAAAAATAAATCAATATATTTTGATATATTAAATATGAAAATTAGTTATTTTAAAATAATATTCAAAATTCACCCATTTGGCTAAAAAGCCCTAATCGGTTTGAGGAAATTAAGCTAAGGAGCATTTTGGTTAAATTTGATTTTGCATGCTAAAATTTCAATATATATATATATATATAGGAAAACACTGCTCTTGTCATTGTTTTTAGATTCCGGATAAATTTGAGGATGCACTTGAGGTAACCAGCCAAATTATTTCCTTAAAGCATGAATTTATCAAAAGTACTCGAGGTAATAAATCTGAAAATTTTCTAATAAATTAGTTTATTTGAGATTTTTCAATTTTAGCATTCTAAACATGTATTTCTATAAAAACTCTTGTTCCTTTTATTTTAGCAGTTTTTCAAACAAAAAAAAGGAAAAAAAAAAACCATATGTTGCTAATACTTTTCTTAGAAAGTATATGTATGAAATATCCCCATTTGGTTCCCCATGAACTAGAAAAAAGGAACTAATGTAGGAATTTTAAAAAAAAAAATAAAAGAAAAAAATTAAGACTACTTTTTTAAATGAATTTTTTTTTTCAAACTAGTCATAAAATTCTTGAGGGTCATAAATTTTACTATCGATATAACCATGCATAAAAGTCACAAAATTATCAGGTTATTGGTGGTCAAAATATTGTTCACCAGTATTGTGATAGTCCTAAAATCGAAATTTGAAAAGTACTCCCAAAAAGTCATTTCGACCTAGTTACTCCTAGGCCCAGTTTGGTAAAGCTTTTTTGAAGCTAAAAGCACTTTTTTAACAATTTTTGGGCAAAAATATGTTCGGTAAGAAACTATAAAGTTGGTTATTCAACAATCTGGCCCACATCTACAGTTAAAAGCTGAAGTTGTGAATGCAGATTCGAATTGTAGATTACACGGTAATTAGCTCCTATCTTTAATGAATATTTTGAAATGCCAAAACTAATCTTATATAATTGCAAAAATTCCAAGCAAATACACTTCAATCAAAACCTAAAAACGAACCATGAATTTATTTACCGTCTTCTCCAGTAGTCCCTTTCTGTAGCAGGCGTTGTGGACAGTGTGTATTCGGTAACTCGTCTTCAATTCAGATTTTCAACAAATCTACACCTGTTTTTGCATTAGAATTTCAATTGATTTTCAGTGAATCAAAACTTTACTAGAACATGGATAAAATTCCCTTTTCCCCTTTTACAACATTATGAGTTTTTCATCTT
Source organism: Parasponia andersonii (assembly GCA_002914805.1). Classification (NCBI taxonomy): domain Eukaryota; kingdom Viridiplantae; phylum Streptophyta; class Magnoliopsida; order Rosales; family Cannabaceae; genus Trema; species Trema andersonii. Next base: position 288,342 of record JXTB01000160.1, on the reverse strand, counting down.
GGAAGTTCAATTGGTTTTCGGTGAAATCAAAGTCAAGATTGCTATTTGGTTTTTGTGTCTGGGATCTTTGTTGCTATTATTTGTTGTAGAGTTTATAGATCAATTCTTGTGAGTTGAATGTTTCAAAGACGAGTGAAAGGCATCTCATGTCTGTTTTTTCCTTTTCCTATATTCTTTTTTCTTTTTTTTTTTTTTATATATTACTTCCCTATAGTATATTATTAATATTATATGAATATTTATGATAGTGTATTAAACAAAATTATAATCATATGAGTTCACTGTGTCACAATTTCTTATAATTAATATTTTTCTGTTATAAATTATGAAGTAGATACTTCTATAGGGACCATATTACCCTGTATTTTATTTATTTGTTTGTTATAAATAGATTCACAAAGAAAATGTTTAAAAGTAATATATATATATATATATATATATATATATATATATATGGCACCAATCCAGTAGGTATTTTTTTTTTTTACTTATGCATAGTTATTAATTTGACCAATGAAAATTTAGTATGCATATTTTTTTATTATAAAAAATAAGAGAGAGAAAAAATATTAATAATACACGTCTTTTCATGCACTTTATTATAGCATTGTGGCTAAAAAAAAAATACCCATAGGTAAAGAAAAGAATACCTATTGAATTAGCAACTATATATATATATATATATATATTCATTTTGATTGCTAATATTATTTGTCTATTTTAGTCCTTCTATATTTGTACAACACTTTGACCATACATTTATCAAACATTATAGTTTAACTTTTACAATTTATTAAATATTCAGCTACTTTGCCATACAACTAATTGTTTCCGTAACACAGCTAAAGCTGATTCTTTCATAATCCACAAACAATACGGAACTGGCCTCTAGCCAGGTTCACTTGCTTATTGTATAAGTGACAAGAACTGTGATTGAGCTTGGACTGGTACAAAGATATTAATAGAGTTTCTAACACTCCTACCTACAAAAACAAAAAAATTGCCATATTTCTTTCTCTCAATTCTGGTACAATTTTTCTAGAAAAAATAACACTTTTTAAATATTTTTTTAGAAGAATATTATTTTTAGAATGATTATTAGTTATTAGTGTGTGAAATTTGTTTATTGGTTACAAGTTACCAGTTATTAATACTTTTGGTTACTGTTTATCAATGCTAAAACTGATTACTTATTACTAGTTACTATTTTAGAAAATGACATTTTCTAAAAACTTTATAAAAATTGTAATTTTCTAAAACCTATGGTACCTTATCTAGAGCCTACAGTATTTTTACAATTCTTTTCTGAAAACACCGTAAAAGCCTAATTTTCACGATATTAGTAGGCCATCAACAATCGTGGTTGGGCTTCTTTTTGATATCAGGCTCATGCTTAAAATACAAATAACTCCTTAAAAGAAAGAGTATTTATCAGAAATGTTTTTTTTTTCTATCAATTTAAACAATACACCTATTTAATAAATGGAAATTTTATAATTCTATCTTGATAGATGAGTATTTTTTATTTGATCCATTTTATAAAAAATAAATCAATTTTTTAAAATATAAATCAGTATATTTTGATCTATTAAATTTAGATATGAAAAAGTTTATTTTTCAAATAAATTTCAAAATTCGGCCATTAACAATGTTTGAAAAGAGCCATTTTTCAAAGTGATCCAAAATTCAGGCTTAAAGTCCCTAAAAGAAAGGAGGTCTAAAACCATCATCTAAAACAACTTTGTACATTTCCTCAAAATAAAAATTAAAAATTAAAAAAAAATGCATACAATTTCTTTTTGTATAAAAGGTTATATTTCAAAAATCTTTGAAAGGTCTAACATTATTCATTTTACATTTTTGAGGACCTCTTTTAGTATATTTTTGTGTGTTTATAATTTTGTCAAACCCCATTAGGTTGTGCATTACTTGATGAGATATTTTAATATATAGCAGTTCTTATTTACGATTTAGTAATTGATTTAAATTTTTTCAGAAAATTAGTAGCTTACCCGAGGCTGTAAAAATGAGCCGAAGTGCCGAACTCGGCGACTCTTAACCCTTCGGCTTGCTGGGCCTTAGGTCAGGCTAGTTGTTCCATTTACAGCAGCCAGCGCAAAAAAGTAGAGAAATTAATGCCTAGTACCTATTTTTAAAACTTATTTTCATAAATACTTGTTTTTTAGTTTTCTTTCAAAAGTACCCATTTTGTCTACGTTTTATATGCAAAATATAAGTTGTCTACATTTACAATGTAAATTTTATCCATAGGGTATAAATTTTATGTGTAAAATACGAACAATATATATTTACAGTGCAAATGTTTACTACGGTTTACATATGGTATATTTTAAAATATATGGTATATTTTGTGTAATTTTTTATTATAAATTTGACATATGGTATATTTTAAAATATATGCTATTTTTTGTGTAATTTTTATTTATAAAATGCATAATATGGTATATATTTATTACCACAGTGTAAATTTTATGTGTAAAACAGTGGTGGTCTATGTTTCTCAAAATAAGTATATAAAAATGTCATTTATGAAGTAAAAAAGTGGGTATTTATGAAAATATAGTTTTGAAAACGGGTATTTGCAAAGTTTTCCCAAAAAAGTAATATGGATGATTCATATGGCCCCAATGGTGCCGTTGGGGTTATTTTATTATTTAGTATTTTTTATTTTGAAAACCTTTGTTTTTCTTTTCTCCCATTCTCACACTATAAATATACCTCACACACTCAAAACTCAACTTTCTTCTCTAATTTTCTGACTCTCCATAATATTTCTCCAACTTTCTTTTCACTTTTTAATTAATTTGTAACTTTTTTTTCAGTTTTTATCATTTGTTTTTTGAATTGAATTTCTGAATTTTTACCAAAACTATTCATTCAAAACTAATCTAGTCCACTTTTGGTTAGGCCGACCCAATCAGCCTTGGCCCGCAGATTGGCCCAGAGCCCACGGGTCGTATTAGGCTCACATCTTTCATCACGGGCCGACCTAAGGTCTAGCCACCTCTAATTTCTACTTGGGCCAAGCCAGCTACCCATATTTACAACTCTAGTTTTATCCGAAAATAATATTGATTAAACCTAACCATTGTAAAAATGAGAGAAACATGAAGGCAAAAAATGGGATTCCACAAATAAAACTACTAACAAACTTGTAGCTGAAAAAAAAAAAAACACAAGCGCCGAAAATATCTCCGAACGAATTTTTTTTTTTTCTTGTTAATTACAAAATGATAACGATGTAATTTGATGTACAATAATTGTTGGAGTGATATTCATGAGGCTCATTTTGTGTCCTATTATAGATATTAAGATTTGTTTGGACGCACGGATTTGTTTGGACGCACTTCTGTTTTCTTTTTTTCTTTTTTTTTTTTCCTCCGTTAAATGAAGTGAAAGGTGAAAGAACTTCTCAAGAATTAGCTTGAGAAGATTTAACCATTGTTTTTATTTTAAAAGAAAAAAGAGAAACTAGAGTGTGTGTGTGTTTTTTTTTTCCCTTGGTTTGTTTTTTTTTCCCTTGGTTTTAGTATATATATCAAATTTTTTTTTATAACTAAATGACCGAATATATAAATTTTTATATTTAGTATATCTACTTGTATACTAACTTTAATTTATAGATTGAGTATATTAATATTTATATTTAGCATATTATATTTTGCACTTGATATATGTTCTCATGCAGCGGTCATGTTGCTATAGCATTTAAAAAACATATTTACTTAAAATCGGCAAAATTTAATCATTTTGCTATAACCTATAAGACTCAAAACTATATCCAAGCAATTATCTAGGATTCATATCTTTCAGAAAAATGAGCAATTGTTATTTATAAGTATTAGAATATGTATATTTCCAATCAGATTCCAAGTATCCAACTACAATAACATTACTAAATTTTCATTATAAATTTTAGCGTTTACTGAAACGCATTGTTATAAGTGTCTCCAAACCACAAGCCTGTCAAATCAAAATTACAAAAATAATCGGCAATCTTGACATACGGCAATTGAATTGCCAGAGGAAGTTTGTTTGTATCCTATTTATTGAAATGATGATTTTAGGAAGAATGAGGTCATACAATAACTTATCTGTTTTATTTTTTTTTTAGCCAAAAGAGAAAAAAAAAAAAATGCTCTAGTCTTGGATAAACATTCTCAAAGAATTATATTAAGCTGGGGTTGACTGTATTATTGTACTCTAGGCCAAAATCTATTTTGGTAATGAATTATATATAATTACTTTTAAGGATGCAATATTCTCGCAACTCACTGTATAGTACTATTACCCACCAACATTCGGCACCATATTAGGCTTTACACTCTGGATCACATCAAATATGTCAAACCTTGGACATTATTATAACACATTAGATGGTAACCAAACCCACAAAGAAAAAACCATAGCCAAATTCAGTGTTTTTGTCAATGTAGCTTATGATAGTGATGCTTTAGATTACTAGCCTTTTTTGAGATTCTTTTCACTCTATGGTGAAGGCTATTATTATCTTCAACTTATTTTCATATAGAGAAAAAACTGCGATTCCAAAAGGGCATCCTCTACTTCTTTGCATGATTTTTATTTTTATTTTCTTATTTTGAGTATATATTCTTTGACTACAATATTTTGAGAAATTATTGTACCATTTTGTCTGTCCGGATAATATCAAACTTTACATCCGCTGACCTTTTTCTCTTTTTATTTTTTTAATTTTTATTTTTAATCTGATCACGTATTGACACTTGATATGTATTACCATCTCTTTGTTGGTGTCCACGTTGCCATCGTTCATACAACCTAGTTACAGAGTTTTACAGTAACAAAGACAGAAAAAATTGATACAAGTACTACTTGTGGGGTTGGAGGTCCAAATTCTTTTTTGAAAAGCTTTATTCGAGTGGCTCACAACCCTTTCGATACCCACCGGGATTGAATCATCACTTAAAAGAACTAAATTTCACTAAACTAAATCATGACATCTCAAAAATAAAATAAAAGATTAATAGATCTACATTATGACATGAATCTACCGTGAAAGAATATCCAATGCAATTATGCAAGGTCGTCCTAATGCTAGTGTCGAAATGATAAATATAACATATAATGCTCCAATCCTTTCATGTTAAAAAAGAAAACTATATTGTATTAAGTGTTAATTTTATTAATATAAAATACTTTTCTTCAATTAACTACTTTTGTAAATTTATCCTTTTTTTGGTTTGCGCAAAATTATACATTTAAAATTTCTATAAATTTATACTTTTTGTATATAAATTATCCAACAATATTTTAATATGAAATTTGAATTAGGAATATCTTATTTCTACCCATTTATACAAAAAATTTATTGAAAATGTAAAAATTACCTTATTTGTACATAGAAGATACAAATTTTTCAAAATTTGAAATATATTGGTAAAATTTTACACAAACTAAAAGATATGATTAAAATTGTAAAAATGCCATATTTTAGAGTATCTTTTTTGGCACTTATCCATTTACAAAATTCTATCATCCAACTATCATCCACCTACTCATTGAATGAAAATATTGTAAAATTCAAACTAAGTGCTAAATTTTAAGCTATTTTTAATGTCATATTTGACATGACAAATAACATATACTAAAACTTACGCTAAGACACAATATGTGCATTGAAGATGTATAGCACTACTCTTTAAATTGCTTAGCACTTATCGGACAAAAATAAAATAAATAAATCATATTCTTTTCTTTTTATTTATTATTTATTTTTTGATGGGGTAAGAAAAACATATCACTTATTGTTCAACTAGTAAAAGTGTGTTCAGTACACAATTACTGTGCATTTAAAGAAAGATGTAGGAGTTCATATTTAGTAAATTGTAAATCGCAAAATTGCTCTTTAAAAAGAGGGTAGAAAGAGTACAAATCAAAGTACCAAAGGCAGAAAACACACAGAGACATGCGTTGATGGGGGGTCACGGCTCATGACTCATGCTACATTTCATATGCAAAACCCACGTGAGCACTGTAAGAGTTCCTCGTGGGGTCTGGGTGCACATATAAGCAGGTCACATTCCGTTTCCAATGAGGTACACTTTTTTTTGTACTTTTTTCAAAAAAAAAATTTAAATAAAAATTAGTTATATATAAAGATTTTATCTTTTTTTTTTTTTTTTTTCCTCGAGTCGGATTAGACTGGCTCCAACTAGGATTTATTCACTGCGGGTAAAAAAGGACCAAGTCTGAAAAGACTGACCCCCGCAAGTACTAGTATGGAAAGTATTTCATGCTTTTTGAGTATAAAACAAAACACAGTACGGTTTGTAAAAGAATTTGACCATATTTCCAATAAAAAGCCACCAAACCCAACTCAACCATAGCCCACCAAAAAATAAAAATAAAAAGCCTAAAAGAAAGGGAATATTTGCAGGTTTAAACTAGTCTTTTCGGCTGAATCATTGCACTTGCAGGCTGCCCTTTTTTTTTGGCTTTATTTTTTATTTTTACCTTTGTTCTATAAGAATTCAGAATACTCCTCTCTCTCTGTAATGGAAAAAGATTCTTAAGAAGCTAGGACGAAATCACTGACTCACTCTGACGCATTATCAATGGAGCCTTGGCAAGCAGTATAAGAATTACTTGGTAACTATATATGGAAAAAAAGGAAAAAGAATAAGCATAAATAGACAAGATGGGAACAATGACTCTGAAAGTGCATAAATACCCACTTTATATTTCTGATTAAAAGCTAAGTTCAAGGAATATTAATAAGAAAACTGTGTCTCAGCTTAACAACCTGGTTTTCAACTATAGTACACAGTAAATCCACTATGATGCCAGAGCTACCTATCCGATAAACAAAATTAAGAAACCAGTAAATTAGCATGAAACATTAGCAAATGATTAAGAAAATGATGCTTTTGATATTTTCCATTGTCCTGCACACTTATCCCATTTCTCCCACTACTCTCTCTCCCCTACCGAAGTCACAAAAACCAGATTCATATGTATGGTTACTGAAAGCAACAATTATAATAACTTTTGCTGCTAATAAAGTGAGTATTTATAAAGAAAAACAAAAACATTAGCAGAAACTTGGAGCATTTATGGATGCACAAAATTATACAGATATTGGAAATTGTTCTACCTGATTCTGGTGAATAAACGCTTTGAAGTTGAATTTCAGGATTATAGAAATTGGTTAGTAGTTTTGGTTACTGTATTTGACTGTATACTTGAGACTTTATGCTTCTAGAAAAGCCTTACTTGAATGTTGACATACCAACCCCAAACTATTCCTAGTTATTCATTCTCAATCCCAACTCTCATATAAACCATGGACATATTAGAGTGAAAACACAGAATTTTAAGTATCTGCCTAATCCTTTGACTCACCAAGTGACTTTACCATATCAATAGACACTTAAATGGATGATTCAGACTCTATTCTAATAGTCATAAAAGATACAATTTCAGTATTAAGCAACAGTGTGACAGAGTGGGAGCAATTTAAGGTTAACAAGAAAAGTAAAACTCATTAAATCATACGCAGATACTTTGCTATTTGGTTTATTTAGTCAAATAGCTAGTATCATCAATAGGAAGGATTACACTATCACTGTATTCTAACAAAATGTATATGCTTTCCTTAAATTACACTAATATTAGCAACATGAAGATAATTTGAAATTTGGTTCAATTGATGTTGCCGCAGACTGCAGTCAGCACCCTAATAAAATGTGAATGCAGTTGCAGACAAGTGGGTATGCATATTATGCTAAATGTACTAAAATATGTTTCTTGCACTCCTTTGGTTATCAAGCATAAACACAGTTAACAAAGATGTGTTACTAGCAAAAAATATGCTTTTAAGAAAAAAAATATTAACAAGGTTGTTACACTGAGCCTAACACAAGCTAGTTGCAGACTTATGCAGTTACTTAGAAATAAAGAGCTTGCAACTACTTAACTACTTAGACGAAAAGCAACTTGACAAGTCAATCGAAAATAACAGAAGGTTTTACAATTTATGCCAGGATCATATTAGCCAGCGTCTAATATGGGCCAAGGCCTAACTTCCGATTCTCCAGCCATTGGAATTTGGAAATACAGTTCATGAAACAAGGTATTGAGTATTGTCCAATTTTCCAAGTCGCTGACCATGGTTCAGCTTAAAGGAAAATAGTTGAAGCTTCCTTCCTAAATCTTTGCAATAGAAGTAAAAACGCTAATGTATTAGGCCACTTTATGCATGTCTCAGAATGCCTCTATGATTGATGCATTTAAAATAAAATGGAAAACGGAATATCTGTCTCTAGACCAAAAACAGAATTTTGACTTTTCTGTCTTCTCGGACTATTCATCTAAATCTTCTTATGCCGTATGTTGTACACTAGTATTAACTAATTAAATGCCTTCCAAGTGAAATTTCCAACAGATACTCGACTTGAAAATAAAATCGTGTTTAAAAATTTTCTAAACCTTTGTATATCAGTTACATGAGATAGTAAATAAAAGAAGGACAAATGGATGAGAGAGGAAGAAAACAATTCGATTTGCATTTCTCTACCAAGTCAACCAGATCAAAGGCATATGAAATGCTTAACTCCATAAATGCAGTACCAGAATGTATAGATCTCTTGAAGATTAATAAATAGAAAAGTAGTATTAAATTTCTTTCTCCTTTCATGTCTAGGAGGAAGGGGTCGGCAATTTAAAAACTTTCACAAATATAATGCAGATGAAAGATTATAAGCCATTACACAATTCTGCAATGTTTCGACAGAACTTATGAAAATAGTCATCACAACCTAAAACATTTACCAACTACTTGAGTTTATTCACCTGTGCCTGTTCTACATAATTACCCAACCGTTGAAAAGCCCTCATGGCAACTAAAAAAGGAAAGATGCAACACAACAATGGTGAAGAAAAAAAAAAAAAGAGAGGAAATTAAACCTCCAGAACCCCTTCTGTAAATGTTTCTACGACTAAATTAAACCTGAAATTTTCCCATAAGAGGAGGGCAGAGATTACCCATGAGCTGGAACCCCATCTCCTTGAAAAGCGAAGAATGCAAATTCCACACAGAAAGGACTCCACACAGCATAGATGGCATCGCAAAATTGGACACCTCAACACCCCATTACTGTGCAATTATACACAAAGCTTCCAGATTGCTTACTGGCAAGCAAGTCCCACTGAGGTGCCTCTTCATTAGGGATCCAAGAGTTAAGCTCAATTATCCCTCCACCTAAAACCCTTGGTCCACCAATAACAATTAGTCGATCTCCACATGCTCTGAAGGCTAAACCCCAGCCATTCATTGAGACTGCTCGCTCAGGCAATCCCCCAATAGTGACCCACTCGTTTCTCTCCTTGTCGTATCTCCTCACCTCTTTCTCGGCATAGTCTGCAGCATACAACGTATTATTTACAACTGCGACCAATGGAGGCGCCTCAGCTGCAGCAGGTGCCTCAATCAACCCAACCCCTCCATTCCTTGCAGGGAACATGTTAGGTATTTCAGTCCAAGTCTCAGTCTCAAGATCGTACACTTCCCCGCATGTAAGCGACTTTGGATTGCCTGTTCCAATTCCGCCAATAACATAAAACTTACCGTCCATAAACATCCCGGAGCACATTTTTCTTGGTTTGTTCATGCTTCGAAGGGTCCTCCAAGTTCCTGTTTCTGAATTATAAAGCTCCGCAGAGCTCAAGATATTGCCACATGGATCGCAACCGCCAGCCAAAATTGCAATTTCCCCAAAACTAGCGGAGCCAAATAAGCACCTTGGTGTATTCATTTTCATTCCGGAGGACCATGTGTTTGTCAAAATGCTATATCTATAAATAACATGGGAAGTAATTTCCTTCCCAAAAACAAGTAGCTCTGTACCAACAGCCAATGACTCCTTGTCTGAACACATGAAGCATTCATTTGAAGTCATCCTAGGCAAATGCATCCAGCGGTTGTGATTTGGATCATATGCTTCCCATTCAAGGAGGGTGCAGGAGAAGTAAACCCAATGTTCCACAATACCCATTTGCCGCCTCAGCCTGTAGAGCTCTCCACCCTGAATTAGAGAACGGAAACTCCTATTCAAAGAGGCAACCGAACCATATTCCGACCTTGGGCAGCGTAGGAGACAGTTTATTGAGATGTCCCTACCAAGTTGATGGACAAGTGAGCTAAGATCAGAGTGCTCTCCTGCTGGATGCTGGTCATTTGATTGGTCAGTTTGAGCATGGGAAAACTCAAGAATATCAGAGTGAACCCCTCCCTCGTGCTGGTCATTTGATTCGTCAGTTTGGGCATCCGAAAAATCATGTATATCAGAAAGATTCCCTGCCCGAAGCTCTCCATTTGATTGCTCATTTTTCTCATGGGAAAAATCGTAAATATCAGAGCAATCCCCTGATTGATTGTGGTCATTTGATTGGTCAATCTGGGTATCGGAAACATCATGAATATCAGAGTGATTCCCTGCCTGAAGCTGCTCAATCGATTGGTCATTTTGGACATTAGAAAAATCGTTAACAACTCTACACACTTTCTCTCCTTCAAGGGCATCTGATAGCTTGCTCGACTTCCTCAATGTTTTTTCCTCTCCATCTTGTAACCTGCGCTTATTACTCGAGAGCTCAATCAATCGGAATGTATTGTAAATCCACTTGCTTTCCTGCTCGCATGAGCTCGGCAAGTCTCTTGAAACAAGATATGATGGACCCTCCAACATGTTAATACAATTCTCTGATCCGATCACTGAAAGAAAAAAATAATGAAAAAAAATGAACCCTTCCTTTGTTACCCCCATCAAAATCAAACACAACACCAATCAGTCTAACACTGAGGGAAAAAAAATATTCCCCCAAGTTACTCCACATACAAATGTGTTCAATCACTAAAATACGTTCTAAATAAATGATCTTTAAATAAAATTAAGAACCCATATCTCCAAAAAATGACTTCAAATAAAACAAATAGCCAATATCCCGATCCACCTGAATTCAACCCGAAAACAAAATTGCATGCAACAACACATAACAGATAAAAAAACAATCTTGAAAACCAAATTTAGCAAACTCCATATAAATCAACAAAAACAATCATAATTCTAACTGAAAAGCACAGATTTTTTAGTGGGCAAATCAAAGAGAACCAATCTAGCCCAAGAAATGAAAAATCCCATTTCAGATCTCTGGGTTCAGATAAGCATGCATAGACAAAAATTCGAAAAAAAAAACAAGTATAATTAAGACTAATTCAACCATATATAATAACCAAACAAAAAATCGAAAATGTTAATACAATTACCACCAAATCTAGAACTAAAGAATTCAAATTTACCCATAACAAAGAGAAACAAAGAAAGAGATCCATCTATAAGCTTGAACAAACCACTATTTCATAAAAAAATTTCCATTTCTTTTTTTCTCACTTAAAATTGAACAAACCATATATATTAGCTACACAAAAAAGCAAAAAATCCCAGCAAAAAAATTCAAAAAAAAATGAGAGAAACCCAGAAAGAAAAATCTTACGAATTGGATAAGAAGAGGAGTGAGTAGCAGGGAAGCTCCCTCTTCTTCCTCTTCTTCTTCGTCCTCTCTCTCAGATTCTCTCTCTTTTGGCTCTGGTTATATTCGCTGTGAGAGGAGAGGAGGAATGTATTAAAATAGAATACAGAAAAAGAAGAGGGGTAGGCACGTAATTTATCATTTATTTATTTAATTTTATTTTTTTAAAACAGAAAGGAATGAGGTTGTGGGCCCCACTATTTCCTGTGCAGGTCGCCGTTTGGGTTTTGGATTGCGGCCAAGAGGGGTACCGAAATCGGTAACGGCCGTTTCTCCACGTGTTACAGTCTCACCTCACTCTTACACTGTTACTGTTACTGTTACGCACAGACTTTTTATTTTTATTTTTTTTCCTTATTAAAAAAAAACTCTGTCTCTTTGTTTTTCTTCAGTTAATTGTATTTTATTCTTTTTTTTAACTTTTATTTAATTTTGTATTTTCAGAAATGGCAGATTTATTATGTTAATATCTTTCTTAATGATAAATTTTTTTTTTATCCATGTGATATGTTTATGAGGAGATATTTTACGAGATTGATCATCAAAATTACGTAAGAAGAAGAAATAATTGACACATATATATATATATATATATATATATATTTCTTTTGATTTATGGGAAGATATGTTTTTTCTCATCAAATTGATTCTGGAAATGTTAATGTGATTGAATCAAATTGTCATTACCAAAAATGTGATTATTTATTTATTTATCAATCTTCAATTATCTAATGGGGTTAGTGGTTTTGATGGGTTTTGATGGTTTTTCAGTTTGCATTTTTATTCATATTTCTTCTCACCCTTTTAAGTTCTCAAAAAAATAAAGAATAAAAAATCTCAGTGTAGTAATTTATTTATTTTGTTTATTGAGGATATTTTGGATTTATCTTTACAGATCTTAGAGTTAATGTTTTTGTTTGTATTCAATTGAATTATTTGTTTCCGAATATACAATGAAATTTATAAATTCTATATTGATTTTTTTATTAAAAATTTATTATTTAAATGAACTTGTGTTGTGAAAATAATCTTGATTATAATATTGTCCAAAATTACAATATGAAATTATGAATGGTAGATAGCAATGATCAAATTGATATCAGAAGAAATTTATTTTCCATCCCAACATAAATAAATATTATGATGTTGTCGTTGAAATTAAAGAGATTATTTGGAGAGATATTCCACCATCGTCTTGAAATTGTACAAGTCCTTTTCCAATACAGCAAAATTATTGCTCCCTAATATTAAAGAAAAGTCCTAAAAGAGCCCAATTATCACTACTAGCTAGCTTGTAGCTATCTTGATTGAAATTAAATCGACCTTAGAAAGTTTATATTTTGTAATTGGTGGTGAGATATATTTAGTTTAAATCATTTTGCGAAATTGTGCACCAATTTCAGGGTTCACAGTTGAAGAGATATATATATATATATCTAGTAGGTATTTTTTTTTTTTTTACCTAGCTATCAATTTAGCCAATGAAAATTTAGCATGTATATTTTTTTATTGTAAAAAGTAAGAGAGAGAAAGAGCATTAATGATGCACGTCTTTTCATGCACTTTATTATAGCTATTGGATCACTATTAGATGGTGATCCAACGGCTAAAAAAAATACCTACCCATAGGTAAAAAAAAATACATATTAAATTGGCAACCTCTATATATATATATATATAATAGGTATTTTTTTAATCTATATATAAGTATTTTTTTNTATTACCTAAATTTGTGAGTTTCCTTTTATATATATATATATATATATAGGGCACCAAATAGGTATCAATTTGCCCAATGAAAATTTAGCATGCATATTTTTTTATTGTAAAAAGTAAGAGAGAGAAAGAGCATTAATGATGCACGTCTTTTCATGCATTTTATTATAACTATTGGATCACTATTAGATGGTGATCCAACGGCTAAAAAAAAATACCTACCCATAGGTAAAAAAAAATACATATTGGATTGGCAACCTCTATATATATATATATATAATAGGTATTTTTTTAATCTATATATAAGTATTTTTTTTAAGTTATTGAATCATTTTATGTAATGATTTATATAATTTGAATAATAAGAAAAAAAATAATAACAATAAATACATATTATTTAATAATTTTCTCTTCTTTTTATCTTTTGACATGCATACCAAAATTTAATGAGCAAAATAATATAAGTAAAAGAAAAAAAAACTTGGATTGGTGCCCATTTGTTATGCAAATTTTGGTACATAAATATAGTGTCTCTATCGATATACTTGCAATATATATATATATATATATGTATATATATATATATATTTTGATAAAAACCTGTCTACTTATGGGAATATTATTAATAAGAGCTAAAAAATTTAAATTATAATACAAGCACAGAGGATTACAATTTCATACTCATCAAAAAATAAGACGAAAAATAGGTCACAAACACAACAACAACAACAACAACAAGATTATGAACTACAATAATTCTCTACAAGAAAAAAATAACGAGAACTACCAACAAATAATTATCTTTATCTGTTACTGGATTGTATTCTTAGCAGACACAGTACTATAATTCCAACACCAGATGAGATCCATGCCAAAAAAAAAAAACCGACCCATCTGTATTACATATCTAAATTCAAAGAAAAAAATTCTTAGATTTAATATCTAATAAACGGAATAAAAATCCACGTAAATCAAAAATTAGTAGTACGAGAATCACTTAAATATGGTACTATAATCAAATTTAAATATGAACTTATTAAAAAAAATTAAAGAAAAAAAGCGAAAAAATCCCTCATCCCCAAAAGAGACGAGGGATGATAGGAGAAGAGGAGGACAGACCGAAAAATAAGATTTAAGCAATCTTTCTTCGGCTTATTATAAGAGTGACGACAGAAGTTTTCTAAGAGAGAAAAAGAATGAAAGTTAGGTTTTTTTTTTTCCTCCTCAAATTGCCCCTTATACTCGCAATATGTTATTTATATTCCTTTTTAGTTCAAACATTTGATGTTTGTTTGTTTAGTTATATTATATAGATGACGAACTTTGTATGTTGATTATGTTTTCCTATGTTAATTTCCAAGCTACTTAACGCGATGATTTTTGGCCTTTATGACTCTAGAAAGTCATTCAACTAGCAAAAAAGAAACCAAATGGTTTGACAATTATGTGATTTAATTTGACCTATGAGCTCTAATATTTCCACGAAAGGCCAAAACTGTTCGTCATGTAAGTTCAAACCGACCAAACTAATTATATATAGGAAGTTTGAAATATTTCACTTCAAAATTCTAAACCGATCCAACTAACCAAATGTAAATAGACCATCTAGTATAATTTTTCACGAACGCTCATATTTCAAAATATGTATTGCTCGAATTAGCAAAAGAGAATAGTTCCTGGTCGTTTAGCATCAAGCTCATAGAACATACCGAAATTATTTGATGTAATACTGAAGGAAAAAAGAGAATCTGAGAATTAGATAGAATGGATAAAAAATCAGGCAGATTTTAGAAATAGAACGCAAGAGAATACTCAATATTTCATTCAATAATTCATCATTTAGTCCAACAAATAATGTAAATAATTAGGCTTATTTACAGAAAAGCCTGCCACTAATTGTCCTAAATCTAGTAGGAAGCTAATTAAAAAAATCTAAAATAAAATTAAATTCTAATAAGATAAATAAATCTAAATAACAATATTAGACTTGTAAATAATTAAATAATTAATCTAATTATCTATTAGTTATCATAATCTTTATCAAATATTCATCTTAAACTGTCCAAATTCAATTTGGGGAATATATTTGCACTCCCAACTAATATTAAGGTACTCTGATAATAAATTAAAAGACAAATCAGGACACCATATCAAAAGGCAGGTTAAAAGCATCCTCTAAAAGTAAAAGTTTTCTTCCCGGAAAGTCCATCAACAAGGAAAACGAACTATCATTTTCTAATTTTTATGAAGAAAAGATTAAATCATTAACAAAGAATTATGAGAGAAACAAACAATTTAACTACCTAAAAATACATAAAATAGTATATGAGAAAATGAAACACAAATTATTTTGAAAAAAAAAAAAGAAACTTAGGTACAATGCTACACGAGTAGGGATGACAATATAACCCACAATTATGAGTATTTATAGTTATCCGATTCGAACAGAGAGGGGAATACGAGTATGGTGCGAGAATGATATTAGCACCGTACTTATATTTACAAGTTTAGGCTATTTATCTACGATTATTAGTATAAAATAATTCAAATTTCAAAAAATAAAACTTGCCTATACAGGACTAAATATATATAATGCCATCATCATATATCATAAACAAAATTTCAATTTGATGGCCATTGTAACTTAATATTTCAAAAGGGTCAAGACTAATATTGAACATAAATATAGGTACGGTGATAATTCGCACCATACCTGCTCCGATACATATATTTACATAAAAAATTATTATATATATAAATATTTATTTAATTTTATACTATCTACATTCTTATATCTTTGATAAAATAATGAATTTAGAGAATTATATGTAATTATGTATTTAAATTTTAGAGTTTAAAAATTATTAGTATATTATTATGCTTTATATTTTGTTGATTATGAAAAGAATTTAGTATTTTCATTTTAATTTTTTTAATATTTTATTTTATTATCAATGAGTAATAGGTAATTACAATTTTCTTCGTTATTCGTTAGATATTATATATATCGTCTCCGCATTTAAAAAAATAGTTAATAGGCGTATATAATATTGTGATTGACTTTCAAAGATAGAAATAGTAATTGAAAAACCATCCTCGATCCATCCTATTATCGTTCTTATATACGAGTTTAAGCTATTTTTCCACGATTATAAGTATAAAATAATTCAAGTTTCAAAAAGTAAAACTTACCTATACAGGACTGAATATATACAATGCCATCATCATATATCATAAACAAAATTTCAATTTGATGGCTATTGTACACTTAATATTTCAAAAGGGCCAAGACTAATATTGGACATAAAATCTTCTGCACTCTAGTTTAACATACTTTTAAAGGTTACTAGAGAAACACGGAGTGAATGAGATGGATTGGACAGAAAAAGAAAGGTTAAAAACAAAAAAAACGTAACAGAAGCAAGGAAAATTTGAATGGAAGTGAAGGCCTCCTGGGGAATTGAAAGTAAGGGAGAGGGTAAGGGTGGGGTGCCTTTCTTTCTTTTCCTACTTAGATTATCTTTTTTGGTTATTTTATGGTCGCGGGTGCCTTTATGCCAAAGTGGGTTATCTATAATCCAATATTTAATTTTTCTACCCTAAGTTTATACTATTTTTTTTTTTTTAACAAAGATATAGGTTGAAGGATTTTGAACTTAAAGAATCACCTGAAATAAGGAAGCACTAATAGCAAGTTTATTTTGTCGTAGTCATAATCGGATTAAATAAAAAAGGAAATAAACCAGAATAAAATAGAAATATATGAGAATTATTATTTGTGTTATGTTGTTTATTTAAAATTTATAGAAAATAGAATCATATTTATTAGAATATTATTTATTTATTTAACTCAAAAAAATAATGAGAATACGTTATATTTATTAAATTATCTTTTTAAATATATGTACGTTTTAAAATTGATAGATTTTTTGGAATAAAATTATATTTTATAATTTTAATAATTAAAAAAAGACATGAGTATTTAGAGATAATCATATTTCTTAAAGTATTAGCGAGGAAATATTCCGTTTCTTTTCTCTTAAATTTGTGTGACCCATATATTTTCTCATTTTCAATATTTTAGTAAATATTTAAAAGAAAATCATTATCCATATATCATTCTTGTTACTTTTAGTAAATATGCCGTGAAAGTTTAGGGAATTAGAAGACGTGAACTTAGCATCACCAAAGAATTGGTATGATCATGTAAAGCTTCTTTTTGTTTTAATCAACATGTACAGGAAGCACCATTGGACTTTATTTTCCACGATAATGACATTTCTTTACGAGGGAATATATATATATATATATATATAT
>JXTB01000160.1:213598-260380 GCA_002914805.1 Parasponia andersonii | reverse complement strand
TTTTTTTAAGTCTTTGATCATTCAAAGGTCGTAAATAATATGATAGTTCAAATAAAAGATATTTATTTTAAATTTTCAATAATACAAGGATTTTTTCACACTTTTTAAAAATAAATGGTATTTTAATGATAATTTTTTAAAATAAAAAGTACTTATTTTGAATATCCAAAAATATAAAATTTTTTTCCATACTTTTTGAAAATAAATGATATTTTAGCGATAATTTCTCTTAATTATACATTAGAATCAGTGACTGAATTCTTTCATTATTCTAACCCTTATTATAGAGTTAGAATATGATAAATGCAAAATGAAAACATATGTACACACAAGAACACTAATATTCAAGGTGGTGCAGCCTAATTGCTTACGTTCATAGATCAAACTCAGCAAAGAAATTTATTTTATTAAGAAAGTACAACTCTAGAGGTTCGAGCTAACCAAATTCAATTCAAAAGAGCCTTTTTTTCTACATTTTCTCTCTCTCAAATTATGTATATTGACTGAATGACTTTGATTTTAGAGTAAATTGTAAAAGAATATCACGAAGTCTAGATTTTTTGTAATTTAAACCTTAAATTTTAGATCTTGCAAAATAATACTCTGATATTAACAATTTTTAAAAATTAATACCATGAGTTTACTTTTTGTATAACTTTAACTAATAAAAGATAATAATATTCTCAAAAATAAGGAGAATAATAAGGATTAATCTAATTTTAATGAAAAATATTATGATTTTTTTTTTGTTACTTAAATCGGTTAAAAAGTCAGTTCAGGGTATTAATTTTTTAAAATTTTTAATCTAAAGATATTATTTTACAAAGCCCGAACTTCAGGATTAAAATTGTAAAACACTCAAAACCTGATAGTATTTTTTTGTAGTTCACCCTTTATTTTATTGCCCTATCTATTTTCGGCTTAGTCTATTTGCATACAATAATTTACGTACAATAATTTCCAGTCTCCTAGTAGGAACATGTTATTTCCTTTACAAATCAATCCTTGAAGGAATATAAGTCATTAGCTACGAAAGATAACTAGAAACCTAATAATTGTAAATATTTTAGTCTAATAAAATAGATTGTAAATAAAAGAAAAAATTATCTCTACTTATTAATTGAATTAATTTCCATATCATAACAATTCTCTTTCTCGACTATTGAATTTGATTCCTTAATTAGCAACTTTCGTCTTTCAGTCTTCGCTAATCATAAGAAAATGGTGAAATTTATCCCTGACCTGGTTTCTTCCGATCAAACTACCTTACTAGGACCTCCAACACTACAATTGGTCTTTGGTCTCGAAAAAATATGTTTTCTCCAAGACACTTAATTTGTCAGCTCCACCTTAGACTTGAATATATCTTGTTATTTTCAGTTTCTAAACTTCATAATTAAGCAGTCACATTTTCAGTAGAATTAAACAAGTACACAACCATAATCCTAGCAATGTGTAAAAGCCAGCCCACTTAAAACCATCTATGGTCATTTTGGTTTCTTTTAGAACTTTCAAGACTTCATCAATCAAGTCCTTTGAATTCTTGGGACAAGTCTAACTTCAACTAGCTGCCCTTCCTTATCGTTTTACTTCTTGACACATTTTTTTCTTTTCTTTTCTTGACAGCATCTTCTTGACATATTCTTGACACTCGTACCTACAACACAGACTGTTGTTGTCTCCTATGAAAATTGAGCCTTTATCAACTTCCTCGAGTCGATAAACGAGTACTTTCGTGGACCTATATGAGACGTGCAATCTAAGTCAATGATCCATATACATCTATCCTCTCACTTCAATGTCGTGACCAAATTAACATCTCACTTTGCTCTCTCTCTATCTCATCGGCATTTACCCATAGTTTTTTTCTTGTCCTTGGTCTTCTTATTCAGTTCTTAGTCTTTTTATTCAAGTAGTTTGTCCATCCCATGGATCTAAATCCAACCTGATTGATTCTTTTCACTATTCTAACCCTTTATATAGGGTGAACCCTACAAACACACAATAAACAAACGCATATACAAGACTACTAATCTTTGATGTGGTCCAAGAAAGAAACTTTTTATATTAAGAAATTTCAACATTAAAGGTTCCCTTTTTTTCTATATTTTCTCTGTTGACTTTGCCTTCTCTGTATAATCCTTTTTCACTATTTATAAATAATAATCTACACCATTTTTAGTTAATCCTAGTAGGAATATATTATTTCCTTTATAAATCAATCCTTGTAGGAATATATAATTTCCCTATCCCGTAAGGATACATAAAAACCGTAATATTTGCAAACACATGAGCCTAATATAATAAAATAGATGCTCAGTGGTGGGGTATGGATTGAGAATTAGGTTAGGAGTGTAATTTTCAGGATGCGTGAGCTATTTTTCTTTATTTGTAATAAATATGGTATTAGTTAAGTCTTATTTTTTTAATATATATAATTATATATAATAAAATAGATGTAAATTGTCCCTACTTATTATTTGAATTAATCGTCACATCACGCAAAAATCAAAATGGATGAAAAAAAAAAAAAATGTGAACTATGGTTATAGGCTTATAATGTAGAGGATTAACAGTAATATATATATATATATATATATATATCCTAAAGCATGACCTTTTCTACAATTTTAATTAATCTTATCTTTTGACTTCTACTCTCACATTTAAAATTCTTGCAGAAATAATCTATCTTAAGTATATTAATTAGTGACTTGTACTAGTTATTTTAAATTAATTCCAATAGATTTTCAATATTTATCCGTAGACTTAAGATATTTATCCGTAGACTTAAGATACATCAATTCGACTATGTGTTTAGCGAGGAATTTTTTGTTCAACTTGTATATGTGGGTTAGATATTTGGGAGATTTTAAATATGAACATTATATAATTTTGCATAAACTAAAGGATTAAATTAGAACCATATAAAGACCATATTTCAGGTTATTTTTTTTTGGCAATTAATCCTAATGCAGATATATATATATATATATATATATAGAGGTTGCCAATCCAATAGGTATTTTTTTTTTCTTTACCTATGGGTAGGTATTTTTTTTTTAGCCGTTGGATCACCATCTAATGGTGATCCAATAGCTACAATGAAGTGCATGAAAAGATGTGCATCATTAATACTTTTTATCTCTCTTACTTTTTATAATAAAAAAATGTGCATGCTAAATTTTCATTGGCCAAATTAATACCTATGCATAGATAAAAAAAAAATAACTATTGGATTGGTGCCTATATATATATATATATATATATATATATATCTTCTTATACAAATAAGAGACAAATTTCAAGTTCATAAACCTAAATTATTAGGTGTAGAATTTGTTGTGCACCATGTGGTTGCTAATGGTTACCAATCGACTAGGGCATGATTTTGACACGATGGCCTACAAATTGACGCTTCAAAACATTATTAGGTAGTATTGTAGCCCTTCCTTTTTCGTATTCAGATAGAGACAATTATAATTCATGTTAATTTAACGTGTATAAATATATACACACAGACATATAATACTAGAGATTAGAACGATTAATCCAAATGATAATTAATCTATTATAGTCAAGTTTTACTATCATGTTTTTGAACTATCAAATAATAAGTATATTTGTATAGGATACCAACCTTACAAAAAAACACATTTTTAATGGCTGAGTTTTATCAACGATTTAAAGAGAACCGTTGTTAAAATAGACCGACTAGACTTTTTCGGCAATTAGACCTTCTCAGCAGTTCCAGTCCAATCACCGAGAAAGGTCATTTTTTTAAAAAAAAAATTTTTGGCAATTGAACCAGAATCGCCGTTAAAGCCCATTTAAGAGAGGGTCGAGACTAGCTCGGCTCTCATTTTTTCTTCTTCCCTCCTTCTTCAGTCACAAAACACCTCCCCATTCATCCTATTCGTGCATTACGGTCCCCTATTCTGACCATTTTTGTCGCCAAGGTCACTTTTATTTAGTTCAAGTTGTTTCATTTGACTCGGGTAAACTTCGTATGCTTGAATTGTTTAAAATTTGTTTGTATTATAATAATTTTTATTAACCTAGAATTCGTTAAGGAAATTTTACAATTAATCTCTGCAATTCTCGATCAATATGTAATCTTATTGTTTTTTTAAATATATTTTTGGTTCTTTTAGGTTCCAATTTGTACGATTATATTAATTTTAGCATCAAATTTGGAGTATTGTTGCATTTTAAGTCACTTTGAGGTAATTTTGTTTTTATTTAATCTAAAAATTCTTTTAATATCAAATGTGATTGTGTTTTTGCTCATTTTTTGGATTGATTTATGTTCTAATTAGAATGGATATATCAATTTTAGCATCAAATTTGGAGTATTATTGCATTTTAAGTCACTTTGAGATATAGTTTTTAAAATTTTTTATTTAATTCAAAATTTCTTTAATTTTAGAAATTGAAATGAAATGTATGTTGTTGAATGTTATTAAGTTGTTTTGTTAATAGTCATTAATAATTTTAGTAATATGACATGTATTTTTTTTTAGTGCATTCCAAATACAAAATGCAGACAAGCAAAAAATGGGAAAAAAAAAAAGATAGTGTATCTTGGTATGTGATTAGGGTATGAACTATAACGATTATAATATACACTTATTAATCTTTTGATGTTTATATATTTTAATTATATATATATTTTTCATTATAATCATAGTATTTATCTCAACCCAATTTTGTAGAGTACAGTTTTTATGTCTTATGCATAATAAGAGAATTGGTGAGGGATAATAGTCCAATAGATTATATTGTAAGTATGTAGATACTTTACTTTATTTATCTAAAAGTATTCAAGTTCACATATATACTTATCATTTTTAGTTACTAAGTTTGATTTGTATTTATAAACTTATATATTGCGGCCAATTAAAATTTATTTAGTGGACAAGATCAATGAAATGCGTGAAAAATAGGTCGTAACTGTAACCAATCATCTATGATTGGTCTCGATTAGTTAGACTATGTTCTTGGACTTATTGGTATAATTTGTTGAAATTATGTTGCAAGTATTGGTATTAGTGATATGCTTAAGTATTAGATTATATTTCTAATTCGTTGACTTTATGTATGTTAGATATATTAGTCTAATTTTGAATTAAGTTAATTAATTTGTAAGTGATATTAATATGCTTATATTGTGTTGTATTTGTTTATATATTAGAATTTAGTAGTATATATTTCTTTGTGATTTTATCTTGGTTTGGATATTTTAGAAATCGAATGAGATTGTGTTTATACATGTTTTAATTGTGTGAATTTTGTAAATTACTCAAGAGAATGGAAAAAAATTTCTCCTGCGAAAGGCCTTTAACAACGATTCAAGTTGAAATTACTGTTAAAAGCTAAGCACCTTAACGACAATTTCAGTGGAATCGCTATTATAAAGTATATAATTAACGGTGGTTGTAACTGCCATAAAATATCCTCTGTGGGGAACCAATAGGAACCGTCATAATTAATATAACTTTGATGGTAGTTAAGCTGCCATTAAAAGTGTCATTATTTAACAACATCAACGTGAATGCCTGTTTTTAACCACTGCGAATGCCTGTTTTTGTAGTGATGCAATCGGTATTTATTTATTTATTAATAGGTATTATTTTTCAATTAAAATTTATCACTCGTGTCTTTTCATAATGTAAAGACAGAAAATCATTTATTTATTATTATTAATTATTTTTTAACGAGATACCTAATAAATGATACAACACTAAAAAACTTATATTAATAAAAATCTCGGAGGCAAGGAAGCTTAATTTTCAAAAATATATTTATAAAAATTCTATTAAAAATAGGGGAAAAAAGAGGACGAAGAAAATAACTTTTTTAGGATTTTTATTGTCTCTTAATTTAGTTATTTATTTTAGGTTTAAATTTCAAAATAATATTTTGATAAATTCCTTGGTCAAAACTTTTATTTAATCACAAAGGATACGAACTTGTCGAAAATTTAAAATTTAAAGAATACTAAAGTTATTGATATTTAATGTAAGTTATAAATTAAATATAACATAAAATTATGTTTTTAATCCTATAATAAATATAAAATATAAAATCAAGTTTTACTTTANTTAAACACTTAGATCTTCTACTTGAATATTTGTCTACATATTATATGATCTTTAATGGCTCAAAGTTTTCATAAAATAAGGATTTTCAAAGCAAAATTATCAAATCTATTTATTTCCAATTAAAATATAAAATCTATTTTACTCACACTTTTAAATTGATTTATGAATTTCTATAGGTTTTATATTACAAATTAAATCAATTTATAAAGTCACATTTTGGAAACGATTGAAAAAGCCTTGAGATAAAACTGAAAATTCCTCTCGGATAGAATCGGCAGACTGTTGGCCGAAATCGGTCGATCAATTCCTCTGTTTTCAGTTTTTAATGACATTTTAAAGTCTAATTGTTCAACCACACTTTCAATAGCTAGAATTTTCGGTTTTCCAAAAATGATATATTATCTGTCAAATAGTCTAAAATGACTAGTTTTCATTCTAGTTTATAAATAGAAGCTTTTCTAACACTTGAAATAATTTTTGAACATTCTAATTATATCATACTTTCAAAGTGTTCAAATCAATTCTTGTGATTCAAACTTTCAAATATACTTTTTTCACAAAAATCTATTGAGCCAAACTAGATTATATCTTGTGTTTTCATCTATTCTCTCTAAGCTTACTTTGTATCCAATATTTTCATTTGAGACAGATTTTAGTTGAGTGTTCCATCAAACAAAAATCAAATTATATTTGTGAGGTGAGGTTGGCACCGAAGTCATAAGCAATCCGTGTATAAGTGAGGTTACCACCAGAGTCAAAACAGTCCGATTTAGGTGAGGTTATCACCGGAGTCTAAACAATCTGTGTAGGTGAGGATTGGCACTGGAGTCAAAACAATCCAAGGTTAGGCGTGATAGAGCTGGAGTCAAGACTATTGTAAGGATGTAAGTGTGCCTAAGGAGAAATCACTCATTGTGTACAGTCAAGCTCACAATCTTGATTTGAATAGTGGAAGCCCAAAGCAAGTTATTGAGGGCCGGGAACATAGACAAACTGTCGTGTTTGTCGAATCATGTAAAAACTGAGTTTGCATTTTCTTTATCCCTATACTCTTTACTTTAATGCAAACTATTTGATTGTCTGTTTTATATTTATTATGCTTAATTTACTTGATATTATTATTATTATATATTTGGTATTATTGTTGATTTAGTTTAAAAGTTTCAAAATAGTGATCTGTGGTTTTAAATAGTTGAAAAGTTTCTTAAAATATTTTAAAACCCAATTCCCTCTCCTCTTGGGTTATCAGTTTTGGGCTAATAATAGTTAACAATTGGTATTATAACTTAGTGCTCAAATTTTAAAGACTTAATCACATTGAGATGGCATACCCAAATAATTTTCAAAATCTTTCAAATGAGGAGTTTAAACTAGATCACCATTTTTCAATGGAACTAATTTTAATTATTGGAGAAGTAGGATGCTTACATGTTTACAATCTTTGGATTTCGATTTATGGCATATTGTTACTAAAGGTCCATTTATTTTTAAGAAAAAGGTTTGTGATAAGTTTATTGATGAAGAAATTGATGAATATGATATAAATGATAAAATTACTTTTTCAAAGAATGATAGAGCTATGCATATTTTGATTTGTAGTATGGATAGAAATATATTCAATAATGTTGAAAAAGCCACAAATGCTCATGAAATATGGAATATGCTTGAAGTTTTAAACCAATGCACAAATTCTATGAAAGAGACGAAAATCAATATTTTTACTCACTAATATAAATTATTCAAGATGCATAAAGACGAGAATGTTGCACAAATATTTTCTAAATTTACTACTATTTTTAACTCTCTTAATGCTCTTGGAAAATCATTTTCTAACATAGATTTGGTGAACAAAGTACTTAAGAGTCTTTTTAGAGCATATAGAAGCAAAGGGGTAGCAATTCAAGAAGCAAAGGATCTCACCAAACTTCCTTTAGATGAACTCATAGGTTCGCTTATGACGCGTGAGATCTTACTAAAAAAAAGCAATGAAGGAGATCAAGAAGACAACATGTGCTTCATTGCTATCAATGATGAGGTAGACTCTCTTAAACTCAATAATAGCTTACATAATGATCTTCTTGATGATAATGATGATAATAGTGATTTTAACAATGAAAGTGATGAAGAAGAGTTATTATACGATAAGCTTCTTGATGATTTCAATGAATTGCATGATAACTACTAATTGCTTGTTTTGAAAAATAATGCTATCAAGAAGAAATTATCTCTTTTATCAAAAGAACTTGAAAAATTTTAAAAAGAAAAGGAAGTTATTTTGATATGCGATATATGTATATCTTTGAAAAATAAAAAATGCTTCCTTAAAAAAAAGATTTTAAATTTAACCAATATTGTTCATAAGTTCACCAACGGGGAAGGAGAATTTTGATTTAATACTTAGTGAACAAAGATGTGTTTTTCACAAAGGAGGAATAGGATACAAACCTTTCACTAAACAAAAGTATCTCAAAACTTATTTTGTCAAGGTAACATCTAGTAGTAACTTAAAATATGTATGCAATTATTGTAATCAAAATGGACATATAAGTTTTTCATGCTCCATCAAGAAAAATGCATATTTTGGTGTTAAACAAGAATGGGTACCAAAGAATTCAAAAACTAACCCTCAAGGACCCAGATTTAAGTAGGTGCCAAAAGTCTATATTTGAATTTTTGTTGTAGATACAAGCAAGAAAATGGTTGCTTCAAGTACTTGACTGATGACTTCACCAAGCTCTAAATTTTTACAAAGAAATAATGGTGGATATTTCATTTCTGGAGACAACGCAAAAAGTAAGATCATTAACATAAGTAATATTGATAACAACTTTTTGCCCATCTTTGAGAATATCTTGCTAGAAATATAATATGTTTAATTTTTGTCAACTATGTGATTAGAGTTATTAAGTCTTTTTCTTTTACTTTTCAATTATTCAATTTGAAATTTTGAACAAATGAGATTATATCTTCTGATGTAGACAAAAATATTTTCAAGCCAAGATAATTTTTTTTTACTTTTAAAAAATGTTTGTTTATTACAGTTTTTAAAACTTAGACATGCTAGTATGCATATAATTTCAAAACTTTGCTAAAGAAATCTTATTACGATTTACTTAGTCTATTTTATTTGGAAATAACAAGATTTGTAAAGCATGTCACTTTGGAAACTAAGTTAATTGTTTTTGAAAAATATTGTGCTTTTGAGTTAGTTGATAATTTTTCAAAAAGATTCACATGATTTTCTTTATTAGTTTCAAAACGGCCTTGACTTTGTCGAAAGCAAATATTTTACTAAAATATTTTTAGACTAAAATCGTTAACACTATTTGTTATATTTTAAACTGAGTGTTGATTAAACTTATTTTGAATAAAATACTATTATGAGTTTTGAAATGGTCAAAACTTTAATATTGAATATTTTTAGAGTCTTTGGTTACAAATACTTCTTCTTCTTAAACACTAAAGACAACTTTTGAAATTTTTAATCCAAAATCTAATGTTGGAACTTTTCCTAGTTACTTTACTATTACTAAAGTACAAAGAGAGTTTTCTAACAAAAAAACTAAGTAGTAGATGTATCTATGCATTTGACATTTGATGAAACTAATGACTCCTCCAAGGAGAAAAGTATAGATGATATTATTATAGGTATAATATTAAGTTTGAACGATTGGAGCGTAACGAAAAATTAAAAATTGATAATTAAGTCCAACCTTAACATAAAAAAAGACGAAGAGTTTTTGGAAGGATAGAATCTTTATCAACCAATCAAGGTATGTCTTCCTAATATAGTTTGAGCTTGTGCATTTGAAGTCTACGAAGATATCGAAACAAAAAAATTGGTATGGTTAATTATTTTTCTTGAGTTTTTTTTATTTAAATATTATTTATTTTGCATTCCATGTTCTTGAGAATTGATGATTTTTCAATATTTTAATTGATGATTTAAACCTTTTCTCATTTTTCAAATAAAATTTTTCGAAAACTAACAAAAACAAGGTTTTCGGTAGATCGAAAATCTAGCCGGTCTACCGAAAAACTGCTCTAGTTTTCTCATTCTCTTTGCCAGAATCGGCAGATCAAAAATACATTTTCGGTTGACCGATACTTCAGATTTCTGCGCCTGTTTATTATTTTTATGAGGATTCTCACTTATTTCTTCGATTTTAATTGGATTTTTATTCATGAACTTACTTTTGACTGACATATTAAAATGCTTATATGTGATTTAAATGGATTGCATAATGCATATTACTTAAACTCTTTTATTTGTACAAATACTTGATAGTTTTCATATGACAAATACCATGCATACTTAATTGAATTATTTCAATATTGGTGATATATTGGAACTCAAAATGATATGTTATTTGAATTCAATGTTTATATTTTGTAACTTTATCATTTTGAATAGTTGTGCATGATTTTTTTTTGAGAACAAATCTTTGATGAATATTATATGTAAGGTTCTCATTAGTTTTCAAGATATACTTTATTTTTTGTGGTTGTTTAAACTTAGATAATATGTTATATTTGGATTCAATACATGTTTATTTATGTTTTACTTTGTATTTATTAATTGGTATCAATCTTATCCTTCATATTTATGCTATATTTTGATGATATTAAAACGAGGAGAAAAATGTGCTTTTGATTTAAATTATTTCAATTGGTATCAAGTTGGTCATTTTATCTTTGATTTATTGCCTAAATTGAGATCAACTTAGTATAGTTTTGCAAAATACAATTGGTATTTATAAGCATTTTTTTTTCAATTGGTATCTCAGAGAATTTTTTTTAACAAGTGGTATCCATGAGCAACATATTCAAAATATGCATATTTTATAAGTTTAAGGGAGAGTTTTATTCTCTTTCTTTTTAAGCATATTTTAAGGGAGAGTATATTTGTTATTGCTTGTGCTAAATTGATCATATATCTTTTGAATGCATCATTTTTTTTTATACGCTCTCTATAGTTTGATTAAATAAAAGGAAATTATTTTACTAATGTACTTTAATAATTTGAATTTCTTCTATGTTCTACGATTGATTATACTTGGAGAAATATATTTTCATCAAGTGAAAATTATGCTAGAGCTTTCATGATGTTTATTAAAATTATTTTCACCTTGTGCTAGAGCTTTCATGATCTTGATGTGATGAAACTTCTCTATTTAGAATATACTATACTTCTCATATTCTTTGGCATCATATTGTTGTTCAATCTTATATTTTACAATATTATTCTTATTTTGAAGATTAATCAATCCTAGGTTCCTCCATATCTCTCCTTATTATTTAACTTGTCATACTATTTTTCATACAAGGAGAAAATTGTTTGTGTATTACTCTTTCATATAATTTTATTTCATGAATTTAAATGGAGAGAGTAATACAGTGACTTAATATGGGGAGAATCTTATTTTAAAGAGATAGATTGATCTTATAAGATATCTTGTTTGAAATTTTTCTCCTATTTTTTTAATGATGTCAAAAGGGAGAGAATAATGATGATTTATGAATACAAGGAGAAAATTATTTATGCATTACTCTTTCAAATAATTTTATTTCATAAATTTAAATGGAAGAGTAATATAGTGACTTAATATGGGGAGAATCTTATTTCAAAGAGATAGATTGATCTTATAAGATTTTTTGTTTGAAATTTTGTTTCTATCTTTTCAATGATGACAAAAGGGGGAGAATAATGATGATTTATGAATACGAGGATAAAACAATTCATTTATGAGTATACATATTTTAAGAGGAGGAATTTTATTTAGCACATATTTTTATATTTTCTCATAATATGCTTATGATGCTTAATTGAGTTAAAAAGAGGGAGCAAGCCTTTTTTTTTTTTTTTGTTTCTTAAGCATATTTTGAGATGAAGCTTTAAATATGGTAAAGATTAACGTAAATATGTCAAATTTCATATTTTCATATCCTTATTGTATATTTTCTTTTATATCATAAATTAATGTTTGTCATCATCAAAAAAGGGAAGATTACGAGAAATTGAGATTTCAATCTTACCCACTTTCATTTTGAAGATAAAAAGCATTTGATTTAGTTCTAATAATTTAACTTAAGTGTATAGTGAAATAGCTTCAAAAGTTCTAACTTAAGTTAATTAAGGAATCAAGCTTAAAGATGGATATATATATTAGACTTATTAGAATCAAGTTTGAAGATAGATGGAAAAGAGTTTGAAAAGAAATATCAAGACCTAGTCTAGCAAAGGTTAAATACTTAGATCTTGTACTTGAATATTTATTTACATATTATATGCTCTTTAATGGCTCAAAGTTTTCATAAAATTAGAAATTTTTAAAGCAAAACTGTCAAATCTATTTATTTCTAATTAAAATATAAAATTTATTTTTACACATACTTTTAAAATAATTTATGAATTTCTATAGTTCCTATATTATATATTAAATCAATTTATAAAGTCATATTTTAGAAATGATTGAAAAAGCCTTGAAATAAAATTAAAAAATTACTCTCAGACAGAATCGGTAGACCAGTGGCCAGAATCAGTCGACCAATTTTTTTGTTTTCTATTTTTAACGACTTTTTAAAATCCGACCATTATAACCATACTTTCAATGGTTAATGTTTTCGGTCTACTGAAAATGATAGATTTTTCCGTCAAACAGTTTAAAACGGCTAATTTTCATTCTAGTTTATAAATAGAAGCTTTTCTAACACTTGAAACAGTCTTTGAATATTCTTACATTACTTATACCATACTTTTAAAGTGTTCAAATCAATTTTTGTGATTCAAACTTTTAGATCTATTTTTTTACAAAAATCTATTGAGCGAAACTAGATTACTTCTTGTGTTTATATCTATTCTCTCTAAGCTTACTTTCAATCCAATATTTTCATTTGAGAGAGATTTTAGTTAAGTGTTCCATCAAACAAAAATCAAATTATATTTGTGAAGTGAAGTTGGCATCGGAGTCATAAACAATTCGTGTATAGGTAAGGTTGTCATCAAAGTCAAAACAATCTGATTTAGGTAAGGTTGTCACCAGAGTCTAAACATCCCAAGTATAGGTGAGGTTGCCAACAGAGTCTAAACATTCTGTGAGTTTGCGAGATTGGCAACATTATCTAAACAATCCGTGTAGGTGAGAATTGGCACCAGAGTCAAAACAATCTAAGATTAGGCGTGATAGAGCTAAAGTCAAGATTATTATAAAGGCGTAAGTGTGCTTAAGGAGAAATCACTCATTGTGTACAAGGGTCGATCAAGCCTACAATCTTGATACGAATAGTGGAAGCTTAAAGCAAGTTGTCGAACACCGGGAACGTAGGTACACCGTCGTGTTTGTCGAATCTAGTAAAATTTGAATTTGTATTTTTTCTATTCCTATACTTTTTATTTTAATGCAAACTATTTGATTATGTGTTTGATATTTATTGTGTTTAATTTACTTGATATTATTATTATATATTTGTTATTATTATTGATTTAGTTTAAAAGTTTCAAAATAGTGGTCTATAGTTTTAAATAGTTGAAAGTTTTTTGAAAACTCAATTTACCCTCCTCTTATGTTGTCAATCTTAAGCTAACAATAATTAACAATTAAGTTCTTGAACTTTCTAATTTGAAATAATTTAGTCCTTGA
This sequence comes from Parasponia andersonii, assembly GCA_002914805.1. Classification (NCBI taxonomy): domain Eukaryota; kingdom Viridiplantae; phylum Streptophyta; class Magnoliopsida; order Rosales; family Cannabaceae; genus Trema; species Trema andersonii. Next base: position 246,636 of record JXTB01000160.1, on the reverse strand, counting down.
ATTTTTTAATTTTTAACTTACTATTAAATTTTTGAAGGAGAACACTAAGGAGGAGCATATAGTGGTTTCTAAAAGAGTATTTAAAAGAAAATAAACTGAATAAAATGATTTGAAGAAAATGAAAGAGATATTATTTGTATTTTTAGGTTTTTCGAGCTGAAATTTTGAAGAAAATTTTTCTGTGTTCGTAAATTTTTATACTCAAAATTTCTAAATTTTCTCTAAAATACATTTCTAGATGCTATCATATATTCTTTACGTATGTTTTTTTGGTCAAAAATTTAATAATAAATTATAGTTTAAATAATTTAAAAACCAAATTAGATTAGGACCATTTGTGCCATTAGCTACCCATAAAACAAATGGGTAATTAGGTTAAATATGCTCCGTAATACCCTTATTTTGGCCCATATGCACAATTTAAAAAACATTTGAAAAATATGCTTACGGACGAAAATACCCTTACTAATACCTAAGAGAAAATATGCCTCTTCGCCCCTTAAACTCCTCATTTCTCTTTCTCTCTCTCCAACTCTCTGTTTCGTCTCCTTCTCTGAAGAGCCAAGAATCATCGCGTCGTTAACCGAGGAAGACGAAATCTCGTCGTGCCTAAGATCGTAAATCTGTCTTGAGAAAAATGAGTCCCCAAAAGAAGGTAAGCAAAATCTAATTTGAGGGTTTTTTTTTTTAATTTAGGGTATTTGTAGTAGAAGACGATTTAGAAATTTTTCACTTTATTCCGACATTTTTTCGATGCATTTTCGATTACCTGGTCTAAATTTTCGATCATATTTCGATGAGTATGGCTGAAAATAATACCTGAAAATCACGCGAAATTCGACGTGTTTTCGATGGTATTTCGACGTAGTTTCGATGGTATTTCGACTCGGTTTTGATTTATAGAGTCGAAATTTCAATCCCTTTTCGATGATATTTAAAAGCGATATTAGGTTAAATATGCTCCGTATTCTCTATTTTATTAAATAGGTAAAATAAACTTTCGATGTTATTTCGACTGTGTTTCGATTTTATTTCGATGAGGTTTGGATGAATAGTGCTGCAATTTCGATACATTTTCCATGACATTTAAAGCTAATTTGTCNAAAGCATATTGATTATTGACATGATTTTTCTGGCTATAAAAACTAGCTAGCTGGCTACCTACAAGTTATAGCTCATTGGTCATCGGTGACTTATTGTATTTATCCACGTGTCAAATCACATCACATTTATGATTCAATATTGTGAATTGTTGCTCTGGCCGGATGCTATGACAATCCTGACTACATTATATATCTACGTTCTATTATGGTAAAAAAATATTAGAAAAATACTAAAGCGCATTATTGGTTCTTAGCACTACCGTTAATAAAAATGTGAAATCCACTTTTAAGTTTCGTAGTAGATTACAGACCTCTGTTAGTGTGTGAACCCCGTAACAGCTTATATAATTACGCCACAATATTGTGTTCTTAATTGGCATATATGATCATGAAATTAACCCTATTTGTCCATTAACTGATTTGTCCCTCACGTAAAAAAGAAACTTAAATATGGTTTATTTAGGATTAATTATTTCAAAGTATGTTAAATTAATTGTCTTTTAGTTCCCAAACTAAGATCAACAATTTCCGAAAGATTAGGTACTACTAATGCTATTACTGATTTTAAAATTTGGAAATCAAAATGAAACTTGTATTTGTAATCATAATTTAGGATAAACGAAACAATTGTTCTTCATCTTGTGTAGAACATATGCAATAAATTCTCCTAAAAAGATGCAGTTGTTAAAAGAAGTACAATCTAATCGTATTAGTTACCTAAAGCCAAGTTCAAGAGCACACTCTCCGAGCTTTAATTATTTAGAGCAATATTACGAAGCATTATTAATTACTAATATTATATAAAATATTATTTTATTATTAATGATTCTAATTAATTTAAATTAAGTTCTACCTCAATTCATTCACGTCAATTCATTCATCGTTCTAATTAATTAATAATAAAATTACTCAATTATTTAAGCCTTGTGCAAGTACTTTTTAGGACCCTTCTAGATAAGTAGTACCCATTTCGATGCTTGGGACGATAATATTAACCCATCCTTATGTTTAAACCATACGCATGTCACGTACCGTGATGTTGAAATGGCTGGCAAGATACCTAGTCGATCAGTGGAGAGCACAGGTCATTTCCTCTCGATACAAGGAAGTGGTATAATCTTAAAGAAGATACTTCCCACTCTGTGTACAACGGTTATAATTTATTTCACATGTGACCTAATTAAACAATTCCATATATAACTTTGAAAATATTAATTTGCTGGCACCTTGTTTTGATATGTATAATTTGTGTTATATATATATATATATAGATATACTGGGTTGGGACCTTTACGTATATATAAATTAAAGCAAATTTGCACGGTAGTAATATCCTGGGTATATCTGCTTTTACTGCAATATTATAGAATAATTAAACCGCCTTAAAAAAGACCCGTTGGTGTATAAGATGTAAGAACTGATAAAAACTTAGGTTGGATTATTCTTCTTCATCATCATGGATGTGTTTTTATACGACACTGTACATGTATGTGTTTATATATATCATTTATGCAAATCCACGTCAAAAACTTAATTATGATTTTTGGTGTTCTTTAAGTTTAACGTACTATAGCAATATTAGTACACTAATATTGTATGCACTCTCTGTTTCTTTTTTCAAATTTCTTAGAGCAGCTTATAATAAGCGACATCATTCAATTTAAATATTATATGATGTATATAGCATGCTTTAGCCTAATGAAAACACTTAATTTGTCGTTTGTATCCGTAGATATATACGTTTTAATTTTTAACTAATTCACCAAATCAAAAAGCAACAGCAAATTTTACCGCTTAAATTATAAATTAATGACTTTCGTTTCATTCCCATGTCATTATTTTTAAGCTCACATAATAGTCCATTATATTTTCTTCAAATCGGCCGGGTCACAAGTTATATATTTTCTTTAAAAGTAGATGTTATTCATGATTTTATTTGAAACATCAAGTACATATATGTTGCTACCTTAAAAAGTCGTATTTATATATTGTGGAAAACCACATAATCTCACATTGTCAAACTCATTTAGTACGCTTCACTATCTCCCCCACATCAGAACTTTTTTTCCTCAAATTATAACAATTAACAAACATAACACCAAAAAAAAAAAAAAAAAGAGAGAGAGAGAGAGAGAGATAGAATAATTAAGCAGACTACGCACTACAAATCACGGACCAAAAAGGACAAACACGCATTAATCGACCTAGCTAGCTATTCGAAAGTAGTCTTACGTACTAATAATATAAGATTATAATCTGCCTGATCTGTTTCCTTTTGATTACACTATATACTATATTTTATCCCAAGAAAGATTTGGTTATATATGTAAATGTATGAATAAATAATATTTTTCTTTCTATTCTATCAACAAAGATCATCAGATCAGATCTGGACAGTAGATCGATAATTAACCTCGGGTCTGGGGTATATATATGCATTGTAATCCTTTTTTTTTTTTTTTTAAATAACCATATGCTTTTTAATCCTTAAAATGCCATATATTGTGGGACCCGTTCCCGAACCTTATGCCACCGGGGAGGCCACGCGGATCGCACGTGATCTCACCATCAGCTATTGGACCGTCCAAGGTTAGGGCCGAATCTATCACTGGCTCTAGACGGTCCGGCCCAGCCAAATCCCAACCTCGATAGCTGGGGGTCAGAGGCCTCAAGGGTCTGCTACCTGGGAACAGTGGCCCTTATCTCAATAGTCGGAAGGGTCGGAAGCCCCAAGGGTCTTCAGACTGAATACAATGGAAAGCAACCCACGGCCCCAAACCCAGACAGAGTATTTAATGCGATCCTGGGTAGGTGTGTGCACCAGGGAAAAGCCGTCCTGACAGAACGGCGATTTACCCAGATCTTACTCCTGACTGATTGAAGCCGAAGGAGGCGGCGAAAATTAGGCCACGGCAGCACGGAGGAGATTGCCAAAATCTCGGCCCGTGACTACTGAAAAAGATTTCGAGGTGAAAGGTACTCAGTCCCGAGATTGAGAACCACGTGGTTCACTATCTCAGGACTACATATATAAGAGCCATGCGTTCCCGAGAGGGGCATGTACGCTTAAAAAAACATATATATATATAAGAAAGTCTGTGAACAAGAAACAGATAGATATTCATACTGAAATATTTTCCTTGCTACCCTGTATCAAAGATAAACCACTGACTTAAGCATCGGAGAGTCTTTGCAGGTAACCACCCCGCCTCTCCGATCTTGCTTGGAGTTCAGAGAGCTTTGAGACAGCAAGGACACGTAGACAGTTAGAGAGTACAACATCAGCAGTTCTAAGACACGTGGACGGCTGATGAGAAACCGCTCCAACATATATAGTCCTCCTTAGCCCTTGGAAAATAAATAGTAGTACTACATATTATATTAATAAATGCCCTCTTGGTAGCTAGCTTCATGTGATAGCGACACTACTCTTCCAATTTGTAATTCATGATGTGATCATGTAATAGCTGTATTATATGAGCTAATTTGTGTCTTAAACGATTCAGATCGAGAAGAAAGTAAACAATATCAAAAGGTGCATATATGACTACTAATTCAACCGACCTAGAGAGAATGTTCCTCGTGATCAAGTTTTCATTTGTTTGGCATGGTGGACCAAAAATTTCAAGCTTCAGCATGGTAACTACGACTTTTTCGTCTTTGAACTCATGCTAATTACAACTTATATTCACAACCTGCTATAGATTGATTATTTAATCAAATAAGATTAATTTTTCATTGGGATATTCTAAAAGGATAATATTTGAGTACTAATTTTTGTACCAAATTTTTAATATTAACACACGTGTTATGTGATTTGTCACCGTTCAATTGGTAATAATATTTAATCTATTTGTGTTAAGTTTTAACACACTAATTAGATAGTAATAATTTACACGTTACATGTGTTGGTACAAAAATTAGGATATATAGTGTTATCCATTCTAAAATACCAGCTAGCTATTGTTCTTAATATATATATATATATATACACACACATATATATATATATGGACACTACTCCAGTAGGTATTTTTTTTTTGCCTATATATATATATATATATATATATTTTTCTCCTATATATAGGTGTCGTTTTGGGCAATTAAATTTATCATGCACATTTTTTTATATTAAAAAGTACGAGAGAGAAAAATCATTAATGATGCACGTTTTATTATGTATATCATTATAGTCGTTAGATCACCGTTAGATGATGATCCAACAACTAAAAAAAATACCTACATATAGGTAAAAAACAAAATACCTACATATAGATAAAAAAAGATACATACTAGACTGGCAACTCATATTTCTTTTTACCTATTCATCGTCTAATAGTGATCCAACGACTATAATGAGGTGTATGAAAAAATATACATCATTAATATTATTTCTCTCTTACTTTTTATTATAAAAAAAATTTGCATGATAAATTTCTATTAGCCAAAATGATACCTATATATAAGTTAAAAAAAACCTACTGGATTGGTGCCTATATAATATATATATATATATATATATATATATATATAAGCTCACAAAATTGTCATATATATTGTTTTTAGGAAAATGGTTGTATGCATTCATTAATACCTTTCAAGTAGATTGGTAATTAATCATAAGGCTCGATTTCCTTAAAAAAGTGGCAAGGGTCGAACTATGCAATTTTCTAACATCTATTAGGGCCCGCCTTTAAGGGGAGAGCCACATGGTTCTAGAGAAGACAATTGTTCTCCCCTAAATTTTACTTTTCTCATAAATTATATGTAAATTTTTTCAAAATTAGGCCTTAACTCATTTAAATTTAGCTTTTGTTCCTCTAAATTTATAAAATTTTAAGTATGCCCCATGTAGTTTTGAGTTAAGTTATTCCTATAAATCAAGCATATTTGATTATTTTGCTATCACTGGATTAAATTCTAGACTCCACCTCTACGTTTTACCGTCACTAGATTAAATTCCAAACTCCACCCCTATTTGCCTTTGTATAGATAATGTTATCTATTTTTGCAATATAACGTCTCTATTTTCCATAACTTATTTACACAAATTAAAGGGCGTTATCTTTTGTAACAATCAAATGCCTTTAGTTTTCGAACTCTATAATATACACACTCTTTATACGTCAGTATCGTTAGATCACCATTAGATGATGATCTAATGACTAAAAAAATACTTATACATAGGTTAAAAAAAAATATATACTAAATTGGCAACCTATATTTTTTGTTACCTATGTGTAGATTTTTTTTTTAGCTATTGGATTATTATCTAATGGTGATCCGATAACTATAATGATGTACATGAAAAGATATGCATCATTAATGCTATTTCTCTCTCTTACCTTTTATTATAAAAAGATATGCATGATAAATTTCTATTGGCCAAAATGATACCTATATATAGGTTAAAAAAAATATCTACTGAATTAATGCCTATATATATATATATAAACTCAAAAAACTGTCATATATGTTGTTTTTAAGAAAATGATTATGTGTGTTCATAAATGCCGTTCAAGTACATTGGTAATTAATTATAAGGCTCGATTTCCTTAAAAAGTGGCAAGGGTTTGAGCCATGCACTTTTCCAACATGTATTAGGGCCCGTCTTCGGGGGTAGAGCCACGTGGTACCGGAGAAGACAATTGTTCTCCTTTAAATTTTATTTTTCTCGTAAACTATATGTAAATTTTTTTCAAAATTAGGCTTTAACTCATTTAAATTTAGGTTTTATTCCTCTGAATTTATAAAATTTTAAGTATGCCCTATGTAGTTTTGAGTTAAGTTATTCCTATAAATCAAGCATATTTGATTATTTTGCTGTCACTAAATTAAATTCCAAACTCCACCCATGCACTTTGCCATCACTAGATTAAATTCCAGACTCTTCCTTTATCCGCTTTTGTGTAGATAATATTATCCATTTTTGCAATATAACATCTCGATTTTCCATTGCTTATTTGCACAAATTAAAGGGCGTTATTTTTTGTAACAACCAAATGCCTTTGTTTCTCAAACTCTATAATATACATACTCTTTATACGTCAGTATCCTTAGTTCACCATTAGATGATGATCCAATGGCTAAAAAAAAAAATATATACTAAATTAGCAACTTATATTTTTTTTACCCTATATATATGTATTTTTATTTTTTAGTCATCGAATCATCATATAATGGTGATCCAACGGCTATAATGAGGTACATGAAAAGACATGCATCATTAATACTATTTCTCTCTCTTACTTCTTATTATAAAAAAATATGCATGATAAATTTCTATTGGCCAAAATGATACTTACATATAGGTTAAAAAAATACCTACTAGATTGGTGCATATATATATATATATGTATATATATATATGTATGTATATATCAGCTCACAAAATTGTCATATATGTTGTTTTTAGGAAAATGATTATGTGCATTCATAAATACCATTCAAGTAGTTTGGTAATTAATCATAAGGCTCGATTTCCTTAAAAAAGTGACAATGGTTTGAGCCATGCACTTTTCCAACATCTATTAGGGCCGCCTTCATGGGCAGAGCCACATGGTTCTAGAGAAGATAATTGTTCTCTCCTAAATTTTATTTTTCTCGTAAATTATATGTAAATTTTTTCAAAATTAGACTTTAACTCATTTAAATTTAGCTTTCGTTCCTTTGAATTTATAAAATTTTAAGTATGCCCCATGTAGTTTTGAGTTAAGTTATTCCTATAAGTCAAGCATATTTGATTATTTTGCTGTCATTGGATTAAATTCTAGACTTCACCCCGTCGCTTTGCCGTCACTAGATTAAATTTCAGACTCTGCTCCTATCCACCTTTGTATAGTTAATGTTATCCATTTTTGCAATATAACATCTCGATTTTCCATAACTTATTTACACAAATTAAAAGGCGTTATTTTTTATAACGACCAAATACCTTTGGTTCTTGAACTCTATAATATACACTCTTTATACGTCAGTCTTTCATACTCTGTCCTTTTTTTTCCTTTTTTTTTTTAATAAATATGATTGAATATATTACTAAAGAAAGAAAATACAAGACGAAAAGATGACCAACATGCAACCTAGAAACAACGTGGAAGCTAGGTGGTCCAACAAGTTACATCGGAAAGAACCCCTTTAGGAAAAAAATCCGAACTTAAACCACCAAGGTAAGAAAAAGTAGGGGTAGTCATTGCCAGTATGGATGATATAAATCACCAATCTAGAAACCAATCCGAATGTGTGGTTTGACCAGTTCACCAATCCGTGCGTTTGAGTTGGTCGATTCAAACTCGACAAATTGCACCTACATTTTTGCAGCCAATTTCGAAAATTTCTGTGGTTTAAAAACTTACAAAATTTGAATTAATACAAAATCAACTAAGCTAATATAATAAGCATACTTCATCTAAAATATAAAGTCCTAATATAAAATAAAACCATATCACAGTTAAAAGCTACAATCAAATCGAAAGTTCTAGTAAACTTAAACTTTAATTGCAACTTATAACCTAATCAAAATTGAAAAGCAAACTTAAAGTCTTTATTCTTAAACACATTACAACAATTAGAATTAAAGTCTAAAATATCATAAGAGTCTTAAATAATATAGTCTTAAATGAGCTAAGAATAATCACTACTCAATCAAAAGGAATAAACTCTAATTTTAAATTATTAATATACATTTATATATATATTTTTAAAAAATACATATATAAATTTACTAATTAGTTTGATTTTAATTCGACCGAATTTGTCTTAAACTGAGAACCAGCCAAATCGATCTTCATATTTTCTAATCCTTAACCGGTTATTTAAAAAAAAATATCACATTCGGTGTGCTTTGGATTGGATTAGTTGATTTCCGCGTTATTACGAACACCCCTGAGAAAAAATGAGAGCACTTGGCTATATTATGGGCCATTACCAAAAGTTAGCCCTTATTTTTTCCTCTTTGTTTTTCTCTTGTTTGTACCGGTGAATTAGGTCACTTGTTGTATTGAAAGGGCTGCGGAATATAGAAATTGTACTAGTATAAGTACTATATTTAGTTAAATATATATTTATTACCTTGACTTGAGCGTACATCCATGCGAATTAGTTAATGGTTAAGACGGCTTTGTTCTGAATCTACCTTGATTTTGAGTTGTGTACATAAGTACTTATCCTTAGTTTTTCTTTTGGTTTTTTCCTCAGATCAGGGGTACAGATGTACTTTTACGTTCTTAGTTAAACAAAATCAAGATGTGCTTTTAGGTTGGGTAGTGCTAAAAAGTGGTATCACAAGGCGGGATATGCTGCGCTTGTAAAGATTCTCACAAATAATATAAGTACACGGGACTCGAGTGGTATCCATAATCAAATCTAGCTAGTTCACGTGGTTCTAACTTCTTGATCCAATTTCCATGTGGTCCGTCGCAAGCCCAAATTTGTTCTAATGGGCCATAAGTTTCCTTGTATGGGCAGCCTAAACGTGGTCCAAACTCTTTGTACCATCTCAGTGGGCTTATCTGGGTGGGCTGCGATTCTTTGTTCGAAGGGAAATAGACCTAATCACTGGTGTCTTGGGGTAAAAGAGAATTTTTTCGAGTAATTTGTAGAATGATTTTTGTCGGATTGTCACAATGTTCCTATTGTGATCACGTGTCACTAATATTGCAATAGTTCTAAAAATGTCATCTTGAAAAATGGTCCTAGAAATGTTGTTTTGTCCCAAATTACTCCTAGTTAGGTGCATTTAATTTCACTTATTCGAATGAAAGAATAAGAAGAATAATTGAGTCATTTTGGTGGTTGAGTTTCTGTTTTGAAAGTTGGGTTTTTTCAGTTAAAAGTTTGTTAGCAGTATTCATTTGTAAAACTTTTTTTTTTCCCTTTTGTTTTATAGCGATTGAGTTTTTCCTTCCCTTTTTTCTTCTTTAAAAAAAAAAGAACAAGTCTAAATCAACTGCCAGATCACAAATATTTCCTCTAAAATGTCCCAGAATATCTCGAGGTTTATTATATTATTATGATTACCATTGTTGTTGTTATTAAATTATTACGGAATCTTATATAGGTCTTAATATTAATGCTAAAGGGCTTAAACAACCTCCAAGTATAAAACATAGGCTATACAAAACGTCTGACGCATCGTTACTTTCTATTAGAATAAGCTATAGCTCGTTGTAGGCCTAATCTCAATGAAGGGTGGATTTTTTTTTTTTTTTTTGGATATAATAGGAGGTGGAAATTAGAGCCAATAGGTTTTCTCAGGCTAGATATATACTAGTATAGTCTTTTATTCATTTCTTTTTAAATATTTTTGGTATATCAAGAATGAAAAGGCCCGAGTTACTGTAAGTCTAAAAAAAATCTAAGGAATAAATCCATGCAGTAAAAAATAATTAAATAAGGAATTGTTTCATTATATGATTACCTACGTATTAAGTTTAAACTTTAAAGACAGTGCAAACTATCATAAGTTTGTATTAATTCGGCTGGGTCATTGATAAGAGCATAACCCTTGCTAGTTTTTTGGATTTTCTTTTCCTTTTGCTCAAAAAAGCAACCATATGCGTAAAATTAGCGCGCATATATATATATATATATATGGGCACCAATTCAGTAGGTATTTTTTTTTAACCTATGTATAGGTATCAATTTGGCCAATAAAAATTTAGCATGCACATTTTTTTATTGTAAAAAATAAGAGAGAGAAAGAGCATTAATTATGCACGTCTTTTCATGCACTTTATTATAGCCATTAGATGGTAATCCAACGGCTAAAAAAAAATACCTATCGATAGGTAAAAGAAAAAAATACCTATTGGATTGGTAACCTATATATATATATATATAGGGCACTAATCCAGTAGATATATTTTTTTTTACCTATGCATAGGTATTAATTTGGCCAATGAAAATTTAGCATATATATTTTTTTATTGTAAAAAATAAGAGAAAGAAAAAGTATTAATGATGCACGTCTTTTCATGCACTTCATTATAGTCATTGGATCACCAAAAAAAAATACCTACCCATAGATAAAGAAAAAAAATACCTATTGGATTGGCAACTATATATATATATATATATATATATTTATATATGAGCACCAATTCAATCGGTATATTTTTTTACCTGTGTAGAGGAATTATTTTAGACAATTATAATTTATCATGTATATTTTTATATTAAAAAAAAAGAAAAAAATATTAATAATATACGTTTTATTATGTATTTTATTATAGTCGGATTACTATTAGATGATAATCTAACGGTTAAAAGAAATATTTATACATTGTCATCTAACGGTTAAAAGAAATATTTGTACATAGATAAATAAATAAATAAATAAATAAATATATATATATAAATATTTCTGGCTTAGCTAAACTAAATTGAACATATGGTGGGTCGGTCTTATTTAATTCTAATACGTATATATACAAGTGGGGGAGGTAATGTGAAGTCAAACTAAGTTTCTTTTCTTATAAACGTGTTCCACCGTCCGATCTTGCAGGCCAAACTAAAAGCTAAAAAATGAAACTAATTATAATAAAATGTATACATAAGTATTATACAATTGAGTCTTTATTTGTTGTCTATAGTGGGGGAGATAGGACTGAATGTTTCCCGGTACGAATCATTCCAGTAGCTTCTGATGATCATCTCTAACAGAGATTGGTAGAGAAGTATATAATATAATTTACATATAACATCTATAGATACACACATATAAGTATTAATTTTTTTAAATGTATTACATGTATATATTATGAATATGAATAGCATGAAATTCAGAAGCTAAGCTGCCTTAATCACGTTGCTCGGTCCTTGGCATTAGCTAGACTCTAATGAACTCTCAACTTGCAATATTTGTAATGCAACTTGCTGTACGTACGTCGGTTATATATGATTTTACTGACACCCAGAAGAAAATTCTTCTTTTAGTATAATTTTTATTTTTGTAACAGTTTGGTGTCTAATTATTAACTCTAAATTTTCTAGTGGTGGTTATTAAATTTTACTCTAACGATTAATACTGCATGAGTAAAATAGTATTGAAAGTGTTGGTGTTGTTCTTATCAGCTGTTCACGTGTCTCTGAACTGCTGACGTTGTATCCACCAACTGTCCACGTATCTTTGCTATCCCGGAATACCTTTAGTTTCAGACTGAGACGGAGAGGCGGATGTGGCCACCTGTAAAGACTCTCTGATGCTTAAGTCAATGATTTATCTCTGAGACTGAATAACAAGGATTTAGTTTTTCTCTGTAAACATTTTTTTTTTTTTTGTATATCTCTCCCTTTAGGGAGGAAACAAGACTTATATATATAATCTTGGAACTGGGAGCATTCTGGCTCTCAATCCCAAGATTGAGTACCTTTTTCCATCATAACTTACTCCAGAAATCACGGGTCGTGGTTACCGTGACCTCCTTTGCATCGTCGCGATCTATTTTCCGCCGTCCCCTACAACTCCAGCCTGTAGGGGGCGAGATTTTGACAAGCCGCTGTTCTGTCAGGACGACTTGCCCAATGCGCGCACCTACCCAGGATCGTATTAAATGCTCTGTCTAGGTCTAGAGTGGTGAGCTACTTCCCACGGTATTCTGGCGGAAGAACCCTTGAGACTCCTGACCCCCAGCTGTCAAGGTAAGAATCGGACTGGGCCGAATCCATCCAGGGTCTAGGATAGGTTCGGCCCTGGCCTCGAATAGCCCATGGGCCTATGCGGTACCACGTGCGACTCGCGTGGCTTTCAATCGGTAACTCTGGACACGTGTCGAACGGTGTGCCCCACTTGTGACCTGTTCTGCCACTTAATCGTCTACGTGGTGTATGATTTAGGAACGGGTCCCACAACTACCCCCATTTCCCTATTTGACGGATTTGTATTCATCAAGTGAGGAAATCGTATCTCCGGTCCTCCAATTCGAGAGATACACGTGGCTCAATTCTTAGCGAGGTCCGCTGACAAATGTTTTATTGCGCATCTCAATCCCCTCTTTGCATTTTCTCGGGCCATCGGCAATCATTTTATTGCGTGAGGTGATTCCCATAGCGCGATCCTTACTGAGGTCTGCTGACAAGCATTTGACTGCACAGCCCGATCCTCCTCGTGCGTTTTCTCGGGCCATCGGCAAGCATTCTATTGCGCGATGTGAATCCTATAGCACGATCTTTGTTGAGGTCTGCTAGCAAGCATTTTATTGCGTAGCTCAATCCTCTTTGTATGTTTTCTCAGGCCATCGGCAAGCATTTTATTGCACGATGTGATTCTCATAGTACGATCTTTGTCGAGGTCTGCTGGCAAGCATTTTACTGCGCAGCTCAATCCTCTTCGTACGTTTTCTCGGGCCATCGACAAGCATTTTATTGCACGATGTGATTCCCATAGTACTATCTTTATCGAGGTCTGCTGACAAGCATTTTACTGCGTAGCTCAATCCTCTATGTACGTTTTCTCGGGCCATCGGCAAGCATTTTATTGCACGATGTGATTCCCATAGTACGATCTTTATCGAGGTCTACTGGCAAGCATTTTACTGCGCAGCTCAATCCTCTTCATACTTTTTCTCGGGCCATCGATAAGCATTTTATTGTACGATGTGATTCTCATAGTACGATCTTTTGCGCGAATAGTCCGTGGGGTCTGGCACTGCGGGCAGACCCTTTTACATAGCAATCCAAAGCATAAATCCGTGGAGCGCAAACCCTCACCTGTTTTGGAATTAAGCTATTTAATAATACAAGTATTCACATGTGTCTTACAGCATTTACACGCATCTCACACTTAATACTTTTTCAGGTGTTGGGCGTTCCACGTGTTTGGTAGGCTCTTCCCGGTCTTGAGTTCTTTCAGGATGTACGCACTATTGTCGAGTGCCTTGATCACCTCATAGGGCCCGACCCAGTTAGAGTCTGACTTCGAGGAGTTTCCTGTCCTAACCCTCAAGACCTAGTCTCCGGCATTAAATCGAGGAGTGCTAACTTTCTTCGCGTAGTAGGACCTGGCCTGCTGGTGATACGAGGCCAGGTGGATTAGGGCCATGTCCCTTGCTTCTTCTAGGAGGTCTGTGTTATAGCTTAGCTATTGCTCGTTCAGTGAGGCATCTCTTACCATTTTAGAGCGAAGGGTCGGGAGGCTAATCTCAGTCGGGATCATAACCTCTGACCCGTAGACCATGGTGAACGGCGTTCTTCCCGTTGACCTCCGCTTTGTGGTTCGATGTGCCCACACGATGGCCGGTAGCTCTTCTAACCACCCCCCTTTTGCTTTCTGCAAGTTCTTTTCTATATTACTGAATATGGCTTTGTTCGTTGCTTCTACTTGATCATTTTCCTCGACGAACAGAACGGCACTAATCGCTACTTCGGATACTACCAAATAAGCGTACAGGTGCTGCCCTTCTGCTGGGGAAGCTAGGATAGGTGGATGACTTAAGTACAGCTTGAGCTCTGTCAGCGCCCTGTTCTGCTCCTCCCCCTAGATGACCGTTGAGCTTTTCTTTATGCACTGGAAGAAGGGCTTGCATCGGTCGGACATCTTGGAGACAAAACGGCTGAGGGCAGCTATCTTTCCGGTTAGGCGCTGGACCTCCCGAACGGTCGAGGGTCTTTTCTCGTCTGCGATAGAGGACAACTGGGTCGGGTTGGCCTCAATGCCCTTTCTGCTCACGATGTATCCCAGGAACTGGCCGGAAAACACCCCAAACACGTACTTCTTGGGGTTCAGACGCATCTGATATCGTCTCAGGATTTGAAAACATTCATCCAGGTGTCCCAGATGGTCTGAAGCCTCCTTGCTCTTTACGACCATGTCGTCGATGTATTCTTCCATTGTCTTCCCGAGCAGCCCAGCGAATATTTTGTTCATGAGCCTCTGGTAGGTCGCCCCTACGTTCTTCAAGCCGAAAGGCATACGCCTATAATAGTACAGACCTCGCTCCGTAATGAACGCCGTGTGGATCTGGTTTTTCCCATATAGAGGAATTTGGTTGTATCCAGAGTAGGCGTCCAAGAAGCTCATCTTGTCAAAGCTAGCCATAGCGTCGACCATTTGGTCGATCCTTGGCAGGGGGAAGCTGTCCTTCGGGTAGGCCTTGTTTAGGTTAGTGAAGTCTATGCAAGTGTAGTTGTCGCCATTTTTCTTCTTCACTACCACCGGGTTGGAGACCCAACACGGATATACGCATTCTATGATCAGGCCGTTCTCCAGTAGCGTCTCTACCTCCTTATTGATCGCCTTGTTTTTCTCTGACGCGAACCTTCGGGGCCTCTGTCTGACCGGAGGGAAATCGGGTTCTACATTCAATCGGTGGCCAGTGTGTGCGGGGTCTATCCTGGGCTTGTCATCGTGGGACCACGTGAAGACATCTTCATTCTGCCTAAAGAACCTCAACAGTTCGCTCTTTTCTTCCTCGAGCAGCAGGACCCTGATTATGACTACCTTCCCCAGATCTGCCTCTTTCAAAAGGACCGCCACTAGCTCCTCAATTGTGGATTCTGGCCCGTTGGACTCCTCTTCGATCCGCTTCATGTACACCGGCAGGCGGTCTTTTGATTGTTATCTGTCCCCCGTCGAGGCGCTCGCGTTCGCATCAGGCCCACTCAGAGTGATTGAAAAATATTTCTTTGTGGAGGCCTGGTCCCTTTTAACGTCTATAGTGTAAGTGCCGTCCTTTGATAGACATCTCAAGACCTGGTGGAGGGTGGAGGGTGGAGGCGACCCTATGCATGGCATGGATCCACCCTTTCCCCATGATGACGTTGAAGGAATACTGGCAGTCGATGACGACGAAATCTACGTCCAGGCATCTTTCTGCAGTGCAGACCTTCAGAGTCACGATGCCTAAGGGGCTGACCCTATTGCCATTGAAGGCGAACAGTGGCTGACAGGTCAGCCTAAGCGCGTTTCGATCCAGTCTCATGCTCTCGAACATGCTAAGGAACAGGACGTCGACGCTGCTTCCACCTTCGATTAGGACCCTCCCGACCAATGCGGAGTCAATTTGCAGCTAAATCACCAAGGGGTCATTATGAGGCAGGCGCACCATGGTCAGGTCTTGCTGGATGAAGGCGATGGGGGCGGCTGAGGCATAGCTCTCTTCTGTCGTCATATGGTTCACAGAATGACCCATCCCTCTCAGGTACTTCACCCTTTCCTCAGTCCTCTTTCGGTACTTTTCCTTATCCTCCTGACCCTGGGTCAGCTTCGGTCTGCCTATAATTGTTGGAACTATCCTCAGAGTTTATTCTCCTGACCCGGAGGCTTGGGTTTGCTTTCCCTTCTCGGGTCTGGTGGCGTCCTCGTTCGACTGGTTCCCGTCCGTCTTTACGTACTGCTTCAACTTTCCATCTTGGATTGCCATCATAACCTGTGCGTAAAGGCTATGGTAGTTAATGGTATCATGCCCGTGATCTTTGTGAAATTGGCAGTACTTGCTCCTGTTTTTCATATGCTCAGGAATGCTGGACTTAGGTGGGTCTTTGAAAATGCCCCTGTCCCTGTTCTGGAGGTAGATCACGTCGATCAGTGTATTGAGCTCATATTTTGGCAAAGGATCCTTAAACGTCTTCCTCCTCTTACCGCTCTCTTGACTGCCTCGGGCTGGGGCTTCTTGCTTCGGAGATGGCCCTTGGGCCGATGCAAGCCTCTTCATTCCTTGTGAGACCGAGATTTACGCTGGCGCCGTTGTTATTGCGGCAGAGGCCTTGGGCACTTTCTGGTATCTTTCCAGCACCCTAAATACCCCCTCTAACTTTGTCTGGACATCTGCCATATCGTACGACAAATTCAAAAGCAGATAGTCTGACAGCATCGACCCTGGCTGTAGGCCCCTAACGAATGAGCTCGTGGTTTGCACCGAGTTAGCATTGTGCACCGAGGACATTACCTCCAGGAAACGTGACAAGTATTCTCTTGGAGACTCGCTCACAGATTGCTCCAATCGGTCGAGGTCTCGCATGGTTTTCTGCTGCCTCCGGGCGCCCGCGTACTACTTTAAGAACAATTTGCAAAAGTCTTCAAATCCATTTATGGACTTCTCTGGGAGTTGTCTGAACCATAGTAGTGCCGGCCCTGCCAGGGTGGTGAAAAAGACTTTGCAAGTCACAGCCTCGTCCCTGGTCTCTAAGGCCATCTTCTGTTGAAAGTAGTATATGTGATCGAGGGGGTCAGTCTTTCCCTCGAATAGTCTGAAAGTTGGGGTTGTGAAGTCCTTCGGCTTGGACTCCAACTGGATCTAATCGGCGAAGGCCGTCCGATTGATTCCTCGCACGGTCTGCTTTGCCAGATCATTGGGGGTCTGGCTGTGATGGGCTCCGAGCCTCTTACTTAGCTCTGCCATCATCTCTTGTTTCCAGTCGGGAAGTACGCCTACTGGGCTTTCCTGGTGCCTTCTATCTAATGCTGCTCCAGCTCGGAAAGGCCTTATCTGGCTCTGCCGCTCTATCTGCATCCGCGATGGGGCGGGGATTTCTATTGGCGGTTGGCCNAGCTCATATTTTGGCAGAGGATCCTTAAACGTCTTCCTCCTCTTACCGCTCTCTTGACTGCCTCGAGCTGGGGCTTCCTGCTTCGGAGATGGCCCTTGGGCCGATGCAAGCCTCTTCATTCCTTGTGAGACCGGGATTTGTGCCGGCGCCGTTGTTATTGCGGCAGAGGCCTTGGGCACTTTCTGGTGTCTTTCCAGCACCCTAAATACCCCCTCTAACTTTGTCTGGACATCTGCCATGTCGTACGGCAAATTCAAAAGCAGATAGTCTGACAGCATCGACCCTGGCTGTAGGCCCTTAACGAATGAGCTCGCAGTTTGCACCAAGTTGGCATTGTGCACTGAGGACATTACCTCCAGGAAACGTGACAAGTATTCTCTTAGAGACTCGCTCACAGATTGCTCCAATCGGTCGAGGTCTTGCATAGTTTTCTGCTGCCTCCGGGCGCCCGCGTACTACTTTAAGAATAGTTTGCAAAAGTCTTCAAACCCATTTATGGACTTCTCTGGGAGTTGTCTGAACCATAGTAGTGCCGGCCCTGCCAGGGTGGTGGAAAAGACTTTGCAAGTCACAGCCTCGTCCCTGGTCTCTAAGGCCATCTTCTGTTGAAAGTAGTATATGTGATCGAGGGGGTCAGTCTTTCCTTCGAATAGTCTGAAGGTTGGGGTTGTGAAGTCCTTCGGCTTGGGCTCCAACTGGATCTAATCGGCGAAGGCCGTCCGATTGATTCCTCGCACGGTCTGCTTTGCCAGATCATTGGGGATCTGGCTGTGATGGGCTTCGAGCCTCTTACTTAGCTCTGCCATCATCTCTTGTTTCCAGTCGGGAAGTGTACCTACTGGGCTTTCCTGGTGCCTTCTATCTAATGCTGCTCCAGCTCGGAAAGGCCTTATCTGGCTCTGCCGCTCTATCTGCATCCGCGATTTGGATGGGGCGGGGATTTCTATTGGCGGTTGGCCCCCAAACTCTTGTTGGACCTCTTCGTCAAAGTCCTCCCTTCGCCCGCTCCTGGCTTTGCTTGCCAACAGCTCTTCGAGGCAGACGTTATTCCTGCGCACCTCTGCGATTTTGTCTTTTAAACCCAGGACGGCCTCGTGGGCCATCTCTGCCTTCCAGTTTGTTTCTGCCAGGGCGGCAAGCATTTGGTCTAGCTTTTGCTCCAGACTTAGTCGTGCTTCCCGGGAGCTCCCTTCGGCGTCAGGACATGTGCTCCTGATTGTCATTCTTGAGGGTGCCATTCGACGATGTATGGCCTTTTGTTCGAGGAGAGTGCGATCGTGAGTCTTCTTTTCTTCTCTCGCACTCAACTGTTTTCCACAGATGGCGCCAAACTGTTGTTGCTGTTCTTACCAGCTGTCAACGTGTTTCTGAACTGCTGACATTGTATCCATCAACTGTCCACGTATCCTTGCTATCTCAGAATGCCTTTAGCTTCAGGCTGAGATAGAGAGGTGGGGGTGGCCACCTGTAAAGACTTTCCGATGCTTAAGTCAGTGATTTATCCCTAAAACTGAACAGTAAGGATTTAGTTTTTCTCTGTAAACGTTTTTTTTTCGTATATCTCTCCCTTTAGGGAGGAAACAAGGCTTATATATATAATCATAGAATTGGGAGCTTTCTGGCTCTCAATCCCAGGATCGAGTACATTTTTCCATCATGACTTACTCCAGAAATCACGGGTCGTGGTTATCGTGACTTCCTTTGCATCGTCGCAACCTATTTTCTGCCGTCCCCTACGACTCCAGCCTGTCGGGGGTGAGATTTTGACAAGCCGCCGTTCTGTTAGGACGACTTTCCCAATGTACGCACCTACCCAAGATTGCATTAAATGCTCTGTCTAGGTCTGGAGCGGTGAGCTACTTCCTACGGTATTCTGACGGAAGACCCTTGAGGCTCCCGACCCCGAGCTGTCGAGGTAAGAATCGGACTGGGCCAAATCCATCTAGGGTCTGGGATGGGTTCGACCTTGGCCTCGGACAGCCTATGGGCCTATGTGGTACCACGTGCGACTCGCGTGGCTTTTAATCGGTTACTCTGGACACGTGTCGGACGGTATACCCCGCTTGTGACCTGTTCTGCCACTTAATCGTCTACGTGGTGTATAATTTAGGAACGGATCCCACAGAAAGCATACATTTTATTTACGTTCCTATTGATTAATATTTCAACGGAAGATTGTGAATAGAGATTTGGACTTAAGATAACTCTCTATATTAGAAGGTATGATTATTGTCAGACTATATTTAATTTATGATACTAATATTTGATCCGAATTTATTCAATCTGTTTTCTTTTTTTTTTTCTTTTTATTNTGGACCTCTTCGTCAAAGTGCTCCCTTCGCCCGCTCCTGGCTTTGCTTGCCAACAGCTCTTCAAGGCGGACGTTATCCCTGCGCACCTCTGCGATTTTGTCTTTTAAACCCAGGACGGCTTCGTGGGCCATCTCTGCCTTCCAGTTTGTTTCTGCCAGGGTGGCAAGCATTTGGTCTAGCTTTTGCTCCAGACTTAGTCGTGCTTCCCGGGAGCTCCCTTCGGCGTCAGGACGTGTGCTCCTGGTTGTCATTCTTGAGGGTGCCATTCGACGTTGTATGGCCTTTTGTTCGAGGAGAGTGCGATCGTGAGTCTTCTTTTCTTCTCTTGCACTCAACTGTTTTCCACAGATGGTACCAAACTGTTGGTGCTGTTCTTACCAGCTGTCCACGTGTTTCTGAACTGCTGACATTGTATCCATCAACTGTCCACGTATGCTTGCTATCTCGGAATGCTTTTAGCTTCAGGTTGAGATAGAGAGGTGGGGGTAGCCACCTGTAAAGACTTTCCGATACTTAAGTCAGTGATTTATCCCTAAAACTGAACATTAAGGATTTAGTTTTTCTCTGTAAACATTTTTTTTTCCGTATATTTCTCCCTTTAGGGAGGAAACAAGGCTTATATATATAATCCTAGAATTGGGAGCTTTCTGGCTCTCAATCCCAGGATCGAGTACCTTTTTCCATCATGAATTACTCTAGAAATCACGGGTCGTGGTTACCGTGACTTCCTTTGCATCGTCGCAACCTATTTTCTGCTGTCCCCTACGACTCCAGCTTGTCGGGGGTGAGATTTTGACAAGCCGCCATTCTGTTAGGACAACTTTCCCAATACACGCACCTACCCAGGATCGCATTAAATACTCTGTCTAGGTCTGGAGCGGTGAGCTACTTCCCACGGTATTCTGGCAGAAGACCCTTGAGGCTCCCGACCCCGAGCTGTCGAGGTAAGAATCGGACTGAGCCAAATCCATCCAGGGTCTGGGATGGGTTCGGCCTTGGCCTCGGACAGCCTATGGGCCTATGTGGTACCACGTGCGACTCGTGTGGCTTTTAATCGGTCACTCTGGACACGTGTCGGACGGTATACTCTGCTTGTTACCTGTTCTGCCACTTAATCGTCTACGTGGTGTATAATAGAGATTTGGATTTAAGATAACTCTCTATATCAGAAGGTATGATTATTGTCAGACTATATTTAATTTATGATACTAATATTTGATCCGAATTTATTCAATCTGTTTTCCTTTTTTTTTTTCTTTTTATTAATTGTGAATCATCTATGAATAGTGAGAGTTTACTACACGAACTTGTAAATTTATTACTGTAAAGTTTTCTTGTAATATTGAGAAATATACATATATATATATATATATATATATATATATATATATATAAAGAGAAAAAAAAATACAAATAAGAAACTGATTATAAGTACTTAATATATGTGGATATGTTAGATTCAGTAACAAGAAAATGGTATTCTGTTTGATCCTTTGTTTTGAAAAACTCCTAACAAATTAGGGGACTCCACCCAGAAGGAAAAATAAATAAAAATAAAATAAAACCACCAACCTAAGGTACTTGAATCTTGATGAGTTTCAGTGATTTAAATGCCTGATCTGTTCAGATAATAACGCGGGTCCACCTATACCTACCATTGCAAAACAATTAAAAAATGCCTTATAATTTACAAAATCCCAGAAGGATTTACAGACAAAATGTAAACAAAAACACCAAAGACGAGAACTGAGTGGCTCCAGTACTTGCACATAGCAGGCTATAAAACTTGTCATCTAATGAAATGGTTTGGAAATTTGTTTGTAAGTCGGCTTTCGTTTTTATTCATTTTTTCGGGTTATTTATTTATTTATTTTTCCTACTCGTTATTTTGTTAAAAAAAATTTCTTTGTTCGGTGGATTTATAATTCAGCTACAAGAAGTATATTGATTTTTTTTCCCCTATCCCAACCATTTGTCTGTTTTTAGTCGTTATTAACATATATAGTTTTTGGCCAAATGACTTGGAAGATTCTCTGCAATCAAGGTGATAATAAATTTCCGTGGCAACGAGTAAGAAGTATTTGAAAAGACAAGATATGTGGCTAGTCAAGTCAAAATTATTTGATTCATGGATTTAGAATAGAAAGCTATTATGAGAAGCATGGGTATTCTTGAGTTGGGCCTATCGTGTCTTCAATATAAACTACTGCATTAGTGCATGACTCAACCCTTGGATTCCTTCACTACCAGGTTTCAAACCGATCCCGCGTACTGGGGTCATTCCGTTTGAGACTCAAAGTTAATGATCTATTGTCTCCGTTGGGCGGGTGAAACGTAACTCTTTTAAAGGATTGTTTCAATGATGTTTCTGTTTTAGCTATCCTAAAAATTCCAATTCCAAAAGCTCTTCAATGTAATAAAGCCAGATAGTTTTTGGCCACCTCATTCTTGGGTTGTTTCACAATTAGGAGTGCTTATCATAGACTTATTGAAGCACGGCTCCCTGGCTCTTACTCAGCCCAGCACGATCTTTGAAATTGTCTTTGAAAGTCTCGGTTGCATCTTAGACATCATCTTCTATAATAGAGAATCCTTAATGGTGCTCTTCCTACGAGAGTCCAATTGGCTTCTATTCTCCAGCTAGAGGAAGCGAAATGTCCGTCATGTAATTTGCTAGAGGAGACCACCATCCATTTATTTTGGGATTATCCAACAGCTAAAATCTTATTGTTCACTTTTAGTTGGGGTATCAGATATGATAACTTTCTTTCACTTTCAAAGGGTGGAGGACTAGATTGGCAAAGTCTTTAAAGGAATAATAGTACCAAAGGAGCAAGTGGACCTCTCTTCATTTCTGATTTTCGCTTCGGTGTGTATAGATGCCATTTGATAGGAAAGAAATCAGATTGTGTACAAGAGTGTACATAAATACCTTCTATATTTAATAATGTGCATTGGGCTTTTAAAGTGCAGGCTGCTGCATTGGAAGTACAACCTGGGATAGATATCTGGCATCTATTAGTATGGATTCCCCTCCTCTTAAGTGGTACAAAATTAACTCTGAAATTACATTAATGAGAGATCATTCTATCTGCTTAGCTGTGGGAAGGAATAATCAAAGAGTAATTCTATTTGCCATAACAACTCAGATTAATGTGATTGAATCTAGCATAGTGGAAGTCTTAGCCTTGAAAGAGTGTTTGTCTCAAGTCATCTAAGAAAACTACAACCTGTTGTGCTGGAATCTGACCGTCAAGAACTTGTCTCAACTCTCCAAAGATCCTTATAACTAGCTTGAAATATATATTTAATTGTGGAGAAAATATTGCTGATGGCTTAGATGCATTGGAGTGGTTAAATTCTCCTATACCTCGCGCTTAACGAATTATTTAGCTCATAATCTTGCTAAATAGGCCGACAGACATTATTCTGGATGTCAATTCTATATCTGACTTTGTTTATAATAATTTTACTCTTCCTAACTCTATTACAGGATTGATTTTCTCCTCTCTCTGTTTTGGTAGCCCTACCATTGGTCTACCTTTAGGCGTTATTAATGAATCTCATATTAACAAAAAAAAAAAAAAAACAGATATAGTTTTATACCCCCAATGTATTGAAACAAGAGCAAATGATGCCTTTTGTTCCTACACACGTGCAATTGTTGTTCAACTCTCCACTTCTGAGCTCTATACTTTTTAACCACCATTTCACTATTGATGATAATACTCTCTAGTATCTAGAGTGTAGTCTCTCATCTCAATCAATGCAAAAGAGTCAATTTGGTGATCATGACATACATTTTAAAAAATTGTTAGGCTAGCTTCTACAAGTAACGAAAAGTAAAATATTGACTCTTCATCAATTATTTGGGAAATATTTTACTTTACTAAACAATTTGCTTCCGAGAATTACTAAATTAACTAGTTAAGTCAAAGTGTTCCAATTCAAATCACTTTACTTCTAGCTATAAGAACAGTCGGATTTTAATATATGAAAGAGATTTTAGGATATATTTTTTTTATTTGCACGAGAGAACTCCTTGGAGTTAGTATGACATTTTAGAAGTTTATAAATGTATTTTCTTATCTAACTGTGTTAGTGTGATATTTCAGAACTTTATATATGTATTTCTTATCTTTCTCATTAACGAGTCTAGCTAGCTAGCTAGGCTCATAAATCAATACATTTTGAAGGCCATGACGATCAACGCTTAATCCATATAAGTAAAATGCATGCTCAACCAAATACTTGGAGATTTAATGTATAGACGTATATGTATCCTACCATTATTTATAATTTAGACTTACTTTCTTTTTTGTCTTCAAGTATCATGATGAGTTACATAGTACCTAGCTAGTAAAGTGACCTTGACGGTTGACCTATACCCAAATTAACAAACAAAATCATCCTTATTTAGTATAAAACGACATTGCCAATAAATTAATCAGACGAACCCTTTACTAAACTAATAATAAGCTCACCATTTAATGGTCGGTTTCAAACGATGATCAGTTAATTTTGATGGTAAAAGAGGGGGGCGGGGGGTACACCATATATATATATATATATATTAAAGTATTAGTATTCTTCACCGACTTATGACGTATACGAGTACGAGTGATATGGAATCGAAATCTCAGACTAATCAGTTTGTAATAATATATAAGCAGATTATATTATAGGAGGGAAATGGTACAGATCGCATATGCTAAGAGGATCACTAAATATCTTTCTTGAAGTGTCAAAAGAAGCAAAATAACTGTTAAAAGATCAGTGTGATTATTAATCGATCGATCATTTTCTGATGATCATCAGAGACCAGCCCACTGGATTTGGAAGAACATAAACTAAACAAAGCTTTCCTCGTGACTTTGAGCATACTCTTCGCTGTCCACTTGATTAACCTCATGTGCTGCGAGATGCACGCTGAGCACTCTAGCTCCTTCATCAGTGGCCCCCTTAAATTCTCAATTTTAATATTTGTCCACATGTATATATTGATATTAATCTCTACTGAGTCCAAACAAATATCTACATAGATTAATCATCGATGTATTTCTAAACCGTACATCAGACATTTATCTAATATTCTTAATTTCTTAGTTTGTATGCTGATTGATTTTGATGTAATATTATGGTTGTCACCACACAAAAACTCAGTCAATTAAGTGGGTTAATTTTTCATATCTGTTGTCATACATCTTCAAGAGGTGTTAGAGACCATAGATAAAATATAACGTTCAGAAATGTGCAGTGATCATCATTTATAAGAAAGCCATATGTTGTTTCCTTTATAACAAGGAAATCTATTAAAGAAGGAGATTCTCCTAACTAAATTCGATCGTTGTCCAATTTTAAAACAAACTTAACTTATACTACAAAAATATGGATAAGTGGCATTTCATTTTGTAATATTTACACAAAAATATCACTGCTATAATATTTAGCAGCATTTGTTTAAAAATGTCACCAAATTTATATTCAGAGACATTTTAATTTAGTAGCACTTACGAAAATGCTACTAAAATTTATTTTTAGCAGTACTTTTTAAATGTCATTAATATTTTTATTTGGCATCACTTCTAAAATGCCAGGAAATCTAAATTTAGTGGATATTTATAAAATATCACTTAATTTTAAATTTAGTAATATTTTAAAATGTCACTTATTTATTTTTAAATAATTAATTATTTTATGAATCATGGTAAAGTGAAATTATAATTTAAAATATATTTCTATGCAATAAAGTTACTTTTTTAAAAGATCAAACGAAAACAAAATATAGTTTTACGTTTCTCTCTATTTTTATTTTTAATTATTTTTACATATTGGTTAACATTCAAGTTGACGTACTCGTCCTACTCAATTTAGTTAAAATTTAGTTTTCTTAAAAACGCTACAGTAAACTCGTTGGCCCAAAGAATTAGGTACATAAATTTCATATTATATATATATATATATAAATACGTACTAGGGTATAAAAATAAATTTATATAACATATATATGCGATAATTTCTTAACGCCAAAAAAAAAGAACAAAAAGAAAAAAAAATTGAAGTCCTTATTATTTTTCTTCAGAATTTAAGAATGGCTTCAAATCAAAATGTCTCACCCCTTATCTAAAAGATAAATACAAAAAAAAAACACACACACACAAAAAGTAATGTAAAATCAGTTTTACGTTGAAGTTAAATTATTAATGAAATCATTTTTTAATAGATTATTAAACTAACTAATTACAATAATAAATATCTTCTAAATTTTAAACGAAAGATGTGCATATAATTTATGGTGGAGGGATGATAATTTAAATTCAAGATTACCTCATATCAAAAGAATTTAAATTTAAAGTCCTTGTAGATGGTAGATTCTTATTTTCGATTAAATCTAAATTTAATTTCTTTTGGAATTCCTAAAATATAGCATATTCTTCACCAAAAATACTAACTTGTATATTCTTTTTATCAATCTCATTGTGTGCACTCATGCATTCTACTAAATAATGCTTCTCTTCAGATTAAGTTTGGCTCTTATGTTTTCATTTTCTTATCTTTCTTCAGCCTTCATCTTCTTTATTTTCTAGCATCGATGTGTTCATGTGAGTTATCTCCAGGTTTCTATTATATACATATATATATATAAATATATATATATGTAAACTAGTTTTGTTTTGAATTTATAGTTTTGTTTTGAATTTATCAATTTTCTTTTAACGTTTTCTTTGTATTATTTGTTAGGTTTACTTATTTAATTAAAAAGGGTTCATACGAGGAAACTCATTTATAGAAAAAAAAAGAAGGTGATTTGGGTAAAATCAAGAGGGAAAAAAAAAAGCAAATCTTCTCTCTTTTTTCTTTTTGCTTCTATAGGGAACCTCTATATTATTTTTCCATCACAAAATAATATTTATTTATTTTTTATTTTTCTTTTTTTTTAGGAATCTAGCGAGAGACATGCCGATGAGAGATGGATGTAGGGACTATATAAGCAATGTCGATATTTTTCTTTTATTCATTTTTCTAGAATCCAACAAGCAACATACTGACCGATGAGAAGGATACAAGGACTACTCATACAAAGTTCAGATTTTTAATTCACTATTTTAGCAGATGATCTATTTTTGTAGCCTTTAAATACATTTTTGTGTGAATTTTGAATTCATGTAAAATTAATTATTTTTATCAATCAATAATATATTTATTATTGAATTTACAGTTTTTTCTAGTTTTTATTGTGGTAAATATTATATTAAAATTATTACTTCAATTATAAAATAGTAAATAATAAAAAGAAACTGAGAAAAATTAAGACGATTAATTATTTACAAGCAATACACACTTTTACGTGTGATAATTTGCTAGCATTCAAACATCGTTGGTAGCATTTTTTTATTGATTATTAAATAAAAAAATAAATCCATATTATATAATTTTTTTTTAAAAAAAATTAAGGATAACATTATATATCTCAACTTTTGTACCAACACATGTGGCATATAAGTTATCACCATCTAAGTGGTGTATTGAAATTGACTACAAATAGATTACTAATTGAATGGTGAACATATGTTGGTATTAACATTTTGGTACAAAAGTTGGTACTTTAAGTATTATCCAAAAATTAATAGCTAATAATTAATTTTCTTGGTATCATTTAGATTAGTGACATTTTTTTCAAATATCATTAATATAGTTTAATAACATTTTTAAAATGCTACTAGTACTTTTTTTTTTTTATACTTTCAAAATATTTTTAAATTTATTAACTTAAATAATTAAGTGACATTCAGAAATATCACTAATACAGTATAGTAGCAATTTTAAAATGTCACTAAAACGGATGGTATAGTGACATTTTAAATATACTAGGCTTTTAGTTGCATATTCATCATTTATATTTGCTACAAATGTACTAAGTTCATAAATGCTACTAAAAATAAGTAACGATGACATTTTCAAATATCACGTATGAGAATTTTTGTTATAGTATTTTAATTAAGTTATGTACCGCTTCCTTAGATTCACATTACATATGTTTAACAAAAACAATAGGAAAATAAGACAATTGTTATAGTATTTTAATTAAGTTATGTACCGCTTCCTTAGATTCACATTACATATGTTTAACAAAAACAATAGGAAAATAAGACAATAACCTAAGTGCACTCAACAAAAGATTATTAAATTTCAAATAACATGTCATACTATTATTAAGAGCTTTTACCACTATCAATATATTCGACACCAATATTTGGATTAAAACGAATATAACTAGCTTATAAGAGAGAAATCCTTAAAGCTTTGGCCTCCACAATCTTTGGGGTAAGAGCACAAATCATCTTCTTGGAAAAAGCTATCATGACTTCACTTTTTGCATTTTGTATGATAGCACCAAAACGTACCGAGTCATTAGCCAATTTAAATGAAAAAGAAATGCCAAAAATAATGATAATAACAAGAAACAGTCTAACACATGCCAAGATTAGGGAGTTGGAAAATAGAGCTTACGAGTTTTAGATTAACAATTGATCTTCTCAAAAGTTTCTGGGCTGATAATAGTATTATAAGTTAATTAATAGGTATCACTTAAGTGAATGTAACGACCGAATCATTGTGTTAGATAATTTGTATCTTTGTCAAATTCAAGAATACGTATCTTTGTCAAATTAAAGAATACATTAAGTATACGTGATTGGCGATTCAACAAGCTAGCTAGCTAGTTAATTTGGTTAAGGTATAATATCATGCTTGTGTGACAATTTGCTGGCTATGTATACTATAGATATATCGGCCGACCATGTTACATTTATTTAGAAACTTCGGGAGAGCCACATAGAAAGAAGTTTTGCTATTTAATCAGATTTCAGGAATTGATTATGTAAAGAACAAATATTTATAATCATCACTTCTGATCCCATTTTACTAATTTGATCAAGTTATGCATAATATAGATGGCTTTTCCGGACTAAGGAAATAAGTATCAATCCACTTAGGTTTTGATGATCCTATATATATATATATATAGAAAAAAAAGTGAAAAAATAAAATGTAAAAATAAATAATCAAACTCATTACGAGTGAAGGAATAAAAGAAGGTTAAAAAAAACTATATTAAAAAAGTTAAGAAAAGGGTGATGGAAACTTCTTCTTCCCAATTGCTTCTAAAGAATATAATAACTAATTTGAAGATTCTGAAATTAATAGAGTTCTGATTAAGACAATTAACTGATCACTCCAGAGACCAACTTGTGCACTTGTTTTGCTGCTAATCAACATGTGTGCTTGAAGTAATTATATTTTTCTTCGTATAATTATATTTGTGTAAAACGAATATAGGGACCACTAAAAATAGTACCAGAGCTATTTTAAATTCATATTGCTTGCTAAGGGAAAAAAAAACGAAATAGAAAATCATATTGCAGGTGAGAAAGGCCAAGTAATTACACAAATTGCATCAAATAAACAGATCTGGAGCAACCAAAATGCGCATCGTACTAATTAAAATGTAATCATTTTTTAAAATTAATTAAAATGGAACTATTATTCTTTTCTTTTTCCCCCCTAAACAAGTCATCACTTGTTTTTAATAGAAAATTGATCTCTGAGAGATTGGATGGCCACTATGATCGGACTCAACTTCGTGAAAATATATTATATATTATCTACACCAATCTTATTTGCTAGAGACTCACACACATATACATATTCAAATTAATTACTCAATACTGTTAATTAAATTTTCATTAATTAACTCTCAAAACCTTCCAACTATTGGACGAGTCACAGGCACGTGTTTTCAGAAATATCATGTTCAATATATCACCATAATTCGAGATTATTGGAAATTAGATCTTTCTTACATTTAGACAAATCTGATTTGTGCATCCACGATGACAACCTATTTGTTCTAGTAATTTGCAATTAGAATAATAGGATTAAGATTCCAAAATCAAGTGATTGTACATAAACAGAAGGGCGTGTCATCAAAAGAATCAGAAAATCATAGGATTCGACTTTATAAAATTGTTATGTAACTAATGGATTTTAAATTGATATGGCTTTGAGATTGGCCACAGGCAGTTATTAATAAATTTAAAGGACAAATTAATAATTAAAAATCATGTATAATCCAAACAATTGTCCTTGCGTCGATGATAGAGATCCTATGTTATATGTATGGTACATCATATAATATACCAAAATATTGAGTAATATAGTTATCAAGTTATAAATTTAATTGGAGGTGGTTTAAGTATATTAATTACCTCGACATAGAAAGTGTCACTTAAATTAATTAATTGAGAATTTGATTTTTTTTTTTTTTGGCAAAAGTTACAATGCTAAATAATTTTGTAAGTACTTATACTAGATATCCTACGTAATTGGTTCTTTTTAGTAATAGTTATCTATACCCTTTGCCTGAAAAAGAATAGCTATACTTTCCTACGCACTCATTAGATTAATTATGAGAAGAAAAAGAATAGCTATACTTTCCTACGCACTCATTAGATTAATTATGAGAAGGGACTGGGGAGCCAAGGCTAGAAATATCGTTCTTTTATTTTATTTTTTTATTAGAAATATTTAAGAGAGTAATACTCTCTATTCAATAAAGAAATTGATGATTCAACATCACTTGAAACTTTAATGTTGATGATGAAATTTGTTGCATAAAGTTGGTGTTGATGGAGGTTTTGTCAACAATAAATTTTAGAAAAAATTATGAGATGTGGCTTGTGTGAATAGTATTATTAATCAAAGTAAATAAAGAGACAAAGATTTTATAGTGCTTCAGCTCCGAAAAAGAAGAGCTTACGTCCATTGTTTTTCACTATATTCTGGAGAATTACAAGAACTCAAAATTACAATGTGTTGTCTGAAAAGAAGAAAATACTCTTAAGAATTCTTTTGCCTCTTCTAGATTTTTTCAAAGATCCCCCATCCCGAAACTTTGAGCTCCCTTTATATAGATGATGGTAACTCAATGTTTCTAATTGTGAAAATGGGTAACTACAATCGGGTAATATAATTTGAGTAATAACATAATTGGATAATCACTTAAATCGGGTAACTGGTCGAACTTGAAAGAGAGATTTTTGTTTCCCTTTCCTTATAGGTTACCTGTTTAACGAAGTAAAGACTAGTTTCCTTTTCTTTCTGGTCGCATATAACCTATTCGGAGGAGGTCGCACACAACCCCTATGCGGTGGAGGTCGCACATAACATATGCAGTGGAGGTCGCACATATTCTATGCAGTGGAAGTCGCACATATTCTATGCGGTGGAGGTCGCACATATTTTGTATGCGGTGGAGGTCGCATATATTCTTACACATGCGACCTGGCATAGGATTTTAGACCGCACAACAATTGCCCCCCAGCTCCATTAGTTCTTTAGGACAAAATGGAGCTTTCTTTAAATGTAGGTGAGTGCGAACTTAAAAAATGCGATGTCACGACCTAGACTTAAGATCCTTGAAGAGTCGCCAGATCTCAAACCTCATCTTTATCAAGATCACGCGCACCTTTTTCTGACAGACGAAAACACATGTCGCCTTTTCTAAGAGAATAGCAGAACTCGAGGAGACTCAAGGATATTGATGATACCAACCGTCGTTTTTAAACCGAATCTTTTCAAATTTCGAAAGATACTAATTTAATTTCGGAAAAAATCAAATCCCATGTAAACTTCGGCCTTTAGATCTGAAAATCAAAGATCTTGATCTAGGCTATGATTTAGGGATATTCAAGATAAAAATATCAGAAATTAATCCATTTCAGACAATCTTTCTAAAAAATCTCGAAATTTTTCAGAGAACCCTACAGCGCCGTTTCGTTCTTCAGCTCGTACAATTCCGATACCTTCTCCGACAGAATTTAGACCGTATCTCAATCCCTCTGCTTCCGAAGAAAGGTTAGTTTATTTCTTTCCTATTGTTTTTCGTCTGTTTTTGAAAAAACTTAGTTTCAATTTCTAGGAATAGAAACACCCCTTATTCGAAAGAACTAGAATATGAATTTTTTCAAATCTCCCTTTCTGGTTCATAGAATAGACTGTTACTAGATAATGGTCAAGGAAAAGCTCGTGAAAAGAGTTTCTAGGGTCTGATACCCTATTTACCTATTTTTTGATGAACTGCTCGAGCAACTATTTTTGAATCTATAGACCAATCAGAAAAAATTTGATGAACTTGCCTGTTAGTGCAATCCTAGGAAAAACCCCCAGAATTAACACAGTGAAAATCCTTGATGGTCGCGTAGGACTAAATCCATCCGTATTCCTTTTCAGATGTCTAGTAGTGAGGATTTTAGGGAAGGAAATGCATTTTTTTGAGAATCTGACTCCAGTGTCAGCTCGATTAATCTTGAAGACTACCTCGAACTAGAACCCGAGGTAGAGATAACAGGGGTCAGGCATAATAGTCCTCGCATAGGTGACCTTCCTTGGGACCAGTAGCCTCGACATATCAAGGATGCCCTTGCCTTCTCCTCAGGATATCAATACGTAGAGGGGAATTGGTCATGTACCAACATAAGGACGAGTTGCACATTGAACAAGCTCAGCAAAATCGTGTGCAGCTATAAGATCGCCATCCCTTTTCGCCTACCCATGGAATTCAACCTACCATACACACCACCACACGGGATTGCTTCTTTTTCTGAAGCAGTCCTTAAGTGCGGTGTACATCTCCCACTTCATCCGTATATAAAATCAATTATTGACTACTATGGGGTTGTCCCTTTTCAATTGACCCCTAATACATATAGATACATGGTATGTTTGTATATACTTTACCATAAGCTAGGTTTAGAGACCTCTACTCCTGAAGAGTTCGCTTGGTTTTACCAAGTGAAAGCAAACCCGTTAGATCTTGGCTTCTTTTATGCAAGCAAATGGTCGAACCAGGCAATAAAAACGATCTACGGGGTTCGCAACAACATGGAAAAATGGAAAAACCTATTTTTTCACTTTGATTATACGGATAACGGCTTCTTTCAAAACCCCGGTAGGTAGTTTTTTAATTTATCATATTTTTCAATTTTGTTATTTTTATCCTAATCGCACTCGTATGTCATCGCAGACAACATGGAACGACCTGGACTTTCATAGAGCAGCTCGTAAGGGTGTACAAAAT